>JAXQQM020083172.1:0-20687 GCA_034641835.2 Pinus albicaulis | reverse complement strand
ACAATGTACAAGGCAACCGACTCAGTTACTTATGGTGAGGATAGAAACCTATAAGGGACTTCCAAAATATACTCAATGGTATGCTGAAGTGCAATCCATAGTCGTGATTTATAATGTGTAACCGTTCGATGAGAGTGTTCCCATATACTTATCATGCATGGAATGCCATCTGATATACCCGAAGGTACGTGGAGAATGATATGATACACTTACGTACGTGGAACGAGATATCACCACCAAAATGCAACACTGGAAAAAATCGACAACTCCTATGTTCAAAGACGTCAGAACATGTCTCTAGCCTAGAACTCTATGTGTGTCGTTAAGTTTCAAATGATTCTTAGGTTAATTGAGATGAATTTTAAAGTTGATATTGAATTATGTTTAGATTTCAAAGCTCAAAACTCAATGTCACCTAAACACACCTATAATGCAACTAACATGACAAAAATAACTCTTTTCATTTTTTATGAAAGCTATCTAGTGTAGGGAAGAGGTGCAAATAATGATGCAACAATCAAATATGCAGTAAACAAGAGCTTCCTAACTAGTTATTTCAATTTCACTATTCCCATTCAATTCAAAGAATTAAAATATGCCAAACCATGCAATGTAATCCATGCACGATTCCCCTGAAAAACTATGCACTCTATGCACAATTTCCTTTCCTTTTGTGAAAATGAGAATACTAACTATGAAGATGTGATCTATGCATATGAAATCAAATGTAATCTGAGATTTCATGAACAGAGGACTCAAACTGAAATTGGGTGAAATTTTCAAAAATCAAAAGAGATGACACTCAAAGGCGATTATCACTCATACACAATTGAGGGGGATTTTTTTTGCAAAAATGAAAGCAAAAACATGCAATTTCACACTAGGGAATTCCAATTTCACATACTAAACCCTAGATGCAAATGCAAATATTTATTTATTTAATTTAATTTAATTTAATTAATTTATTATTATTATTATTATTATTATTTTTCTTTTTCTTTTCAGGTTTCTTAATTTTTGAAAATGAAGAAAACTAATATGCAAAGTTTAATGACTATTCAAATAAACTTTTCAGAATGAGGACTAGAACAACATTTCATCCAAGCAACTAATGATTAAATGAAATCAGTTTGCAAGCAACCTAATGATAAGAACAAAGGAAAATATTAAGAAATCCTTACCAAAGGAAATCAAACACAAATGCAAACCAAATGGAGGCTTCAAAGAGACCACAAGACACTCAAGACTCAGGGAAGGTCAACTAGAATTAGGCTTATCAAAGAGACGCTAAAAAATAAGGGCAAGTTTTGTGCAAAAACAAGGGCCAACGCCGGTGTAGAAGAGGCACTAGTGCTTTGCAATGCTGCTACAGAGTGGGCCCAGGCAAGATGCAACAGTCTGCCAGAGGCACTGGGGGAGCGTTGGTCCAGGGATAAAGGATTCTGAAACAAAAATTGCAAATGAGACTCAATGAAATCACTTCCTATGTATGTTCTTGGTTGGCTAAAGCAACAAAGGTCTATCAAAGAGGTAATCAAACACAATGGACAAAGAAACCACCAAGGGAATACACCATTCCCCAGTACGATCGCCAATTTTTTATGTAGGATTTATGATTGCGGACAAAAGTATCTCCCCTAGGTCTGGCGGCTAACCTAGAACAACAGAGAGATAAGGAACCCAATGCTTTCCTTAAAGTAAATAGATGACAGAATGAAGCCTACTTGGAATCTGTCGCATGCTTCGCTCCTTTAGATTGAATGCTCTAGTTCTAGCTATGATTACCAAAATTAGAACCTGCATAGTCAAATAACACAAACAAAGAAACTATGATATATATGTAGTATCAACTAAGTACTTTATTCAATAGATCAACACGGTATTGAAATACATGAAATAACGACTACACATATAGGAAAACAAAGAATTCTTTGCATTAATATAAATGGAAAGAGTTAAAACCATAAATAGGTGTTGATCTTGTAGAGGAGCTCCTTCAAGCTGACTTGCCCTTTCCTTGTCACAATGTGTACCTCCAATCACCCTAATTGCATGAAATAAAACCTCTCACAACAACAACATAAGGGTAGAATCACTCTCCAAAAGCCAACCTCTTGCATATTGAAGGTTCTAAATATATAGAGGAGTGGGCTAAGCCGAGAGTTATTATCTAATTACCAATCTAAGGTTTTAGATCTACCTTTGATGGGAGGATGGGATCAAAGGATAAGGGATGGAAACTCCAAAGAAGGATATGATAGGATTTGAATGTTTTATCTGAGGTAAATGGTTGTAACAAATCCTAGAAGTTTCTAGAAATAGAGGCTTCATGATTCTCTCTCTTTTTCCCGAATTTATAGAACCAACGTAGATGCAAAGGGGAGCAACTCGTAGGTGATCAATGCAGGCACATTGGAGCAACCTGTAGGTGAACGTTGTCCAACAATAGGCCATGGAGCGTTGGTCCTAAAACTGGATCATATGATGCAGTTTCAGGCATAAACTATGGGGAATGAAAGAGACATGCTTAGAGATTTGTGCAATAACGATGACAAGGGGGAAAATGATGTTGATTGACCCAATTAGGAAGACTATTGACCAAATGTGACAAAATGACCTATAACAACTTTTCTTAATAAAATCATTATTTTTCATTTTTCGAAATATACTTTATATACACAAGCAAATTCAAAACCCTAATATCCCTTAAAATATTCAATTTATACAAATTTAATCACTCAATATCATTCCAACAAATTTTAATAACTTAAAATTATACTTGAAAAATATAAAACATATTTAAATATGTTACACGAGAATAAAAAACTAACTAATTAACTAAACATACATTAACTCTAGGTAAAATAACCATTATCTTTTTAATAATTTCAACGATTATTTTCCATCTCAATATAAAAAAATAATAAGTATTTAAATTGTCAAAATTTTGTATTCACGTTTTACTCATATAAAATTCTCCAATTACAATTTAAAAATTATATATAATAAAAACCATTAATTATATTTTATTAAAAAATTAAATATATAATACCAAAATTATCTTAAAATTTTCATTTATAAATACAAATAATTTAAACATATATTTATATATATTAAATTTGTTTTTATATTAATATTTTAATTTAAAACATCCACAAAAATCATTATTTTTATTCCACTAAGAGATGCAAATTCAAGTACACATTTATTAAACCACATTTATTGTGGTCTAGTCAATATATAATAGTTTTATGCTTTTTTTTCTCTCCATTCATCTCTTCGTGTTACTTTTTCTGTTTATAGCTGCTTCCCCTCCCTTCTTGGACTTATTCCAAAAAGTCATTTGATTTTGTTCACACGTAAACGTTAATATTACATTAAATTAAATATGATTCAAGGAAATTTAAAGTGTTTTTGTTTGTTTGTTTTGTTTTTTTTATTACTTATTTAAAAGTTTGCGTGGCGAATATTTTAGAAAACAAATTTTTATAACACATCTAGATGATTTGGAAAATCTTGATTGAATTAAGATTTTGATTTGGAAAATTAAATGTATTTAAAAAAAATTACTATTTATTATAATTAAATTAGGATTTATGAGGACTCTAGGTGTAATATTAAATGTTAATATTACATTAAATTAAATTTGATTCAAATAAGTTTAAAGTGTTTTTGTTTGTTTGTTTTGTTTTTTTTATTACTTATCTAAAAATTTGCGTGGCAAATTTTTTAGAAAACAAACTTTTATAACACATTGAGATGATTTGGAAAATCTTGATTGAATTAAGATTTTGTTTGAAAATTAAATGTATTAAAAAAAAAAATTATTATTTATCATAATTAAATTAGAATTTATGAGGACTCTAGTTGTTGATAGCTAAATCATCTTGTTTACTAGTTTTAGCAAAAACTATAGTTTGTACCTAATTTTATATATGTCTTCTAAAGACTAGTATTTGCAAAAAAGTAATAAGATCGTTTACAAAAAGCATACATTTTTACAGTGAAACCCAAAGAGCAGTTGCAAAGTGGACTTTTTAGTCCAAGATAATTACAGGTGATGTTGTAGAACTGTTGGCATTTGGAGATGTTGTAGCTGGATTGTTGATGATTGTCGGCACATCATGATGTTCATTAGATTCAGTGTCTGAATCTGAGAGCACATAACGTTCAACGATAGACAATCTCACCACTATATCATCCAATTATATCTGATGTCCCGAAGAATTATTTTTATCTCGTCCTGTCTCGCAAATAACTTGTAATTGTCAATTTTCTTGTCTCTTATGACCATAGTAAGCAGAGTATCCAACTAACAACGATGAGTAATGGAATGAAGAAAATGCAGCTTTTTTTATGGAACTTGCTCGAGTCAGGAACCCATTTGAGGCTATTTCTGCCAATCTTTGAGTCAGAGAAGTAGGCATGTTCACCAAACTCCTTTGCCTCCATATGGAGTATCTCCCTCTGAACTTCTAGTGGGGCTACATCAAAGAAACATGCCACTGATTTCCATTCAAATAAACATCGTCCTCTTGTCGACGATGGGCCAGGAGAGCTCATACCCTTGCGGCTAGGGAGATGTTGCTGAGGAGGCATAGAACCAATAAACTTGCAAAGAAAACAAACAAAGATCGCGATACAAAGACACACTTGGACTGATCGAGGATGTGGATACCTATGTTCTAAATGAGCCTCCAACATTAAAGGAAAAACAAGATGGAAAACTAATTTTGTTTGTGGTATAAGACCAAACAACCCCAGATGCGTGAATAGATGAAAACCACGACACGTCGAACTTTTCATTACCTAATGTATGAAGGAAAGTAGTACCCAATGTTTGAAGGAAGACAAAGTACCTAACTAGATATTGTGTGGAGCCTAAATAATGAAACTAATACTAAAATTTTGACCAAAAGCCTGAGCTGCAACCCTACTAAAACCAAATGGAGGATATGCCTTGATACCACACTCCACAAACCATAACTGGGCAATGAAAGGACATGCCAACATGTTTTGAATGTTGGAAATCCACCAAGGGTAAAACTGCCACCAACTCAAAAGTCAGACCAAACCCTGAATTATGAAGGAAGAGGATTAAAGACAATTGTCCCTGTACGTAATGAGCAATGTGACCAATGAACAAAGGTTAGATGGAACATTACAGACTCGATAACAAACAAATCTCCTTGGTTTCCCTCCGCCGTGACTGAAGCTGAATGTAAAAAATGGAA
Source organism: Pinus albicaulis (assembly GCA_034641835.2). Lineage (NCBI taxonomy): Eukaryota > Viridiplantae > Streptophyta > Pinopsida > Pinales > Pinaceae > Pinus > Pinus albicaulis. The sequence continues at coordinate 15,453 of JAXQQM020083172.1, read as the reverse complement.
AGCAAGACACAGATGTTATACCTCTTCCCCAAGAAGGATTTAACTTATAGATGATCACCTTACCACACCAATTTCACCACCCTGCTTCAATGAGCATGCATATATAAGGAGCCAGGGATGTGAATGGGAAAGCGTGTAGGCATGGATGAAGAGATGAGTTTGTCTTCATTGCGAGCCCGATATTTCTTGAGATCCCATGTTTCTTACTATCAAAACATTCCCTCATTATTTGGCCATAAATGAGTTTCCTCCTTTTATCAATATTGATGGTGTAATCGACCACTCTACCATGGGATCGGCAACATAATCACAAAAGGACATAAGACATGTTACAAATTGAAGATTGTACACATTGAACTAATCCATCTTCCACCTGCGATAAATAAATGTGAATGCCTTGGTTTCGAATTGCCTCGTCTAAGGATCCTATCACATGCCACCGTGAAGAGCATATGACTCCAAGTGTGGAGCGTAGCACTCACGCTGAGGGCTGCCACCCTTCTCCCCAAACAAATGGCTACATGCTAATCATTAATAACCCACCCATTAAGACCCTTCATAATATCATATTTGTCCTTATATTTTCTTCTGGTTGTCACATGATATTATTTTTTTTGCATTTATATGATTTTATTATTATTTAAATAAATAGTTAAAAATCACACAATAAATTTTTATTAAGAATTTATAATATTATTAGATTTAAGAATTTTTTGATCCACAATGTAGATGAAATATCTTTCGGATTAATCACATCATTAGGATTTGGTGGATGTTTCGAACTAGGTAATGTGATTCGAACCAGCTAATGTGGTTCATCCTCAGGACAAGTTGGAGAAACTAATCGATCTTGATGAATAAATATTGGAGATGCATCATTGTGTGGAAATAGCCATTAAGAACTAATTGTAAGAACTAGCCCCTAGAAAGTTAGTGAAGAATTAATATTAAATAATTAATTAATTAAATTAAATTAAAATTTTTATTAAAAATGGGTTAAGAAATTTTTATATAAATTATTATTTAGTTAAATTAAATATAATAGGAAATAGGTTGGGGTAAAAAAAAAAAAATTAATTAATTAATTAATTAAAGTAAAATAAAATTAATTATATATATATATATATATATATATATATATATATATATATATATAAACAAAATTATCTCGTGAGAGTGGTCCAACTCACTCTTAATTTCCAACCATCATCATTATTGAGATTCTTAGCATGCTTATATAAAAAGCAAATTACTCACTTAAAATTCAAAAGCATCTAGTCAAAATAGAAGCCTATCCTTACAAATTAATAAATTATTTCAAGTAAAGTGGTTTATTCCCAATAAAATGGTTTTTCTTTAATAATTTGAGTTAGCTAACAATAATTGTCTTCAATATTAAATTTTCACATTATTTTAAAAATTAACAATTCAATTTATATATTTTTAATTAATTAATTTATAAAACATAGGAGACCATAAAAATAAAATCTCAAATCAAATTAAATAACTCTTTTCTTTAGGTCGAAAGGGCAAAAATTAATTTTTAATGGACGTTTACCACCATCATCATCAATATATTTGTTTATTTTGTTATTAGATATTTTAAAAATTAACAATTCAATTTATATATTTTTAATTAATTAATTTATATATTTATTTATTTTATTATTATTGAAAAGTTTCTCATTTTATAATAATTTTTTCTAAGTTTTGAAATCTAACCATTTGAAAAGTTAAAATTCTTGTTAATCTATTATTTTAATTGATTTATTTTTATAATGGAAATAAATTTAAAAAAATAAAATATGATTCATATAAACATAGTTTCATTATAAAAAAAATTAATTGTTACTATCAAATTTGAAAAAATATATATATTATAAAATAAATTTATTATTTAAGTTATTATTAATTAATATATAAATTTTTGAATTATTATATTATTTTATATCTATATAATAATTTTTAGAATAGTGAATTTAATAATTAGTAATATACCTCTTTTAAAAAAATATATATGTTCAAATTTAAAAAATCAAATAAAGTACATACATCTCAAATATTTTTATGAGTTACTTATCCTACAAACAATCAAATCTAATATAGCAATTTAATATTTGATTTAGTTTTTATAATAATAATAATAATAATTTAATTTAAAATTTATAACTTTAAAATTAAAATATTATTATTGTATGTTAAATATATATTCATAGGTTTATATTGTGAAAATATGTCTATATTGTGAAAATGTATTTTTTTAATGATAAAAAAGCTATTTAAAATAAATATATACATTTTTAATAATATATATGTGTTATTTAATTTAAAGGAAAATGGATTTTTATATATTTTTTATATTTAAAATATGTTTTTGAATACACAAATAAATTTAACATTCTAGAAAACTTTTGGAGCATTCCTAATTTTACATATTAAACAATTTAAACTCAAAATTTTAAAATATTTATCAATTTTTTATTAAAATTAGCAGAAAAAAATATTATGAAATTTTTTTTTATAATAATTTAACATCTACTAAAACTAAATATAACCTTTAAATTTGCTAGCAATACCTTTTTTCTATTTGAAATTTCTTTTTGATTTAATTTTTTTTTTACTACAAAACCCTAGTTTTAAAAAGTTCCATTTAGATAGTGGAGGTCAAAGTTTGGAACACGGACGGCTTTGGGTGTTTGAAGGGGAAAGTAATATTATAACGGCCGAGAAGCCCATCTTTCTTGGTACTTCTTTTTAAAGCTCATGTCTTTTTATACCAAACTCCCATGGAAACCACCAAACACGTACGCCTTCTTTAACATTGTATAAACATGTTTGAGTTGCCGTTCACCTTCCTGTTGGGTTTACATAAATTGCATTTTAAGAAAGGTAGCTAAATTAAAAAAGAAAAAGAGTAGGTTCAAGTAATTTGTAAAGTTGTATTAAATGTGGTGGCGGGGTGGGGATGCGTATATAGGTAGCATCGAGTTTTATCATTGACAATCTTTTCGGAGACATCTAATAAAAAAAATTATTAGTGTTGTTTTATTAAGTTTAATTGTGGTGGTTTAATTGTTGGTTGGGAAGTTTGGTCTCTACAAATTTGATTTTGTTGTTTAATTCCAATAAAATTATGTACAGTTGGGAACCGCTAACTCGAAAACTGTTTCAATTAAATGCATTATTTTTTTAATATTCCTTAGGATTTTGAGCATGAAACTTTTTTAACTACGTAATTCATATAATTTATTATAAGAATTTAAGTTTTTTTAAAATTTATCGACGAACTTGGAGACTCTGAATTTATGGAGTGGAGATACCAATAATTGAACTAGTCTTATATCACCATTTAGGATATTTATCAAAAAAAAAAAAAAAAACTAAAATTGATAGGGATGCAAATTTATTTTATTGATTACATGCCTATAATTACTAGGAATTTTCAAAAACAAACAAACAAAAATAAATATATTAACATTATATCAATATTTAATAATGAGGAATTTCAAGTCTCGGAAGAGATGATTGATGCTATCTGATTCATTTCACTATTTTCAATCTCACTTCTTCACCCCTGTGAGCATCACCCGATGCAATGAGTGTTAAGTGGACTGTTCAAAAATCATGAGATAAGAGTCAATTACGACTACCTCTCTTGGAAATGGTCATAAATGAATGACTTACTTAACGCAATTGAATCCCAAAAATGAGATCTAATATATCAATAGTAATTGGAAGTTGTTTCAAAAAAAGGGAACTTTGGTTCATCATAATTAAATGATTCTTTAGGGTTTTACAGTCACTTCTATATATGTAAATATGGCTCTTAGAAGACGATGATGATGCTATATTCCCAAGGAGATAAAAATAAGAGATTAAGAATAAGAAATTCACTTTATTTATAGTGCGAGAGCTCCATTGCTCCATCGTGGTTTGATGTTTTAACAAGTATAGCGAAGGTAAAACTCGACGTATTTTTCATGTTTAGAGAGTTTGAAAACGAGGTGAAAAAGAAAACTCCATATGTCCCTTTTCATAGATAGTCTCTCGAGTTCGAAAAGGTAGAAAAAAATACTCAAGAGAACCTCTTATCCATGTTCGAATAAGGTATTCCTTTTTCGTAAATAGTCTATCTCAGTCCAAAAAGGGTTAAACTTATATTGAGTAAACAACTATTCATTTACTTTAATGAGTTCGAAAATACAAGTGCTCGACAATATTCTCATATTTTGGGAATCTAAAAAGAGTTGAAAGAGAAATCCTCCTGGAGGAATGTGTGGTATAAAGGGTAGCAACTAGTTCCGGTCATGATGGAACTTGTCATAACACATAGAGGTTAAGAGGTTGTCTGATAACACCACTCATCGCAACGGTTCTTCAAGAAAGAGTAAAATAACCAAATGAAAGCGTATGATCAACTAACCAGATGGTGATGATAAGATGAGAAAACCAAGGCTCCTCTGGCATAAAAATGTTGATAAAATGGAAATCACTAGAGATAGGATGAGAATGGTTTCATTTTTAAAAAAGATTGAACCATGGGAAACTATGCTTGAAATTGGTTTAATTTTTACAAAATATTGACACAGAGGAAAATAATGCTTGGAATTGGTTTCATTTTTAGACAAGCTTGAAACATGAAAAAAACTATGCTTGAAATAAGTTTGCATGCCCCTAACATAATGACTTAATTCTAGGTACATTCCCCCCAAACTTCATTTCATTCACGTAAGTAGAATATTGGTTACTAACAAGTGGGTGGAATGAAGGTTCATTTACAAGACCAAGTGAAAGACTTGACTGGGAATTTACGAGATCTAATGAAAGACTCGAATTAGAAACAAGATTTGTTTCATTTTTTAATGAGCTTGACACGGGAAAATAACTATGCTCGTAGACCTTGTTTCATTTTTTAACGAGCTTGAGACCAGAAAATGAATTGTGCTCAATGAACCTTGTTTCATTTTTTAAGGAGCTTGATAGAAGAAAATAAGATTTTCTCAAGGAACCTTGATCATGGCCCATAAGAGGCCATGGCTTCCATGAGGTCCTCATTATATGGGAGAACAACACTCTGGAAGGTATTAGAGGATCTAACAGAAATATTAGAATCCAATTCCCTTAGTAAATGATTCACCATATCACAGACTATATCATCAATAGACGTGGGAATGGAACAAGTTACCACATAATTAATATGTGGTGGGGGAGATACCACTTGCATATAAGGACCATTTAGGGAAGGTGGTTGATTGGGAGTCAGATTAGGACCAACAAATGAAAGTTGATAAATAGTCACAATTCTTCCTTCACGCGGGAAACACATCACATGAAAGAGTGAAGAGACAAGAGCTCCCATGACAGAAAAATAGTCACTCCCAAGGAGTAAATTAAAATCTAGAGGCCCTTGGACTACCATCAGATTGCTATAGATAGCCTTTCCTCCCAAAGTAATAGGCAACTTAGGAAGGATCCTTAATATTTGATTGGTTCCTTTGTTAAAGGCCAACATATTCTGGGTAACGGGAACAAGTTGTGGAGAGCCTAAAGCTCGCCAAGTAGTTGAAGACATAATACTAACAGATACGCCCTCATCTATGATTTTGCTAGGTATGACCACATTACAAGCCTATACTATGATCTGGAAGGGCACGTAAGGAGGAAGATAATATCCTTCTAGTCGACTCAAATCAAAATAAGTGACCAAACTACTTGGAGGGGGAGTCTTGGGTTCAAGATAACTTCCCCTTGGTTCCATGTGAATGGGAGAATTACTCTCATGTACCATTGGAATGGGAGGATTTCCCTCCAGTTCATTGGAATCTGAAGAAATGAGAAGAACCTGAGAAGTATGAAGTTCACTACGGTTTCCAATAAGGTGGAAACCAGATGAGAAAACAGAGCCCCAATTGACCCAACCATAGAGAATTATGTCTAACCAGGCCAAATCAGACTAAGAACTAGATGTTACAAGTAAAGGGAGACAACCCAAGCTAACATGAATAAATAAACCAATGCACCCCCGACATGCAAGACCATTTCCATGCATAAACCCTGAAAATCCATAAAACCACAAAACACAAGGCACATAAACTTGTCGTGTCAATGAATAGGAAACCATCAAACTTAAACTATACTAACGCAGAGTGAATGTAGTCAATTACAGGAAGTGAGGGGAGAACATGAACCCCCAAAAGCCTGGAAGCCTTAAAGCATAGAGCATTGAGAATATCCATGTATATTATATTAGAGAAACTGGAATTGAACCCCACAAAAAAGATGATAGAAATCAAAGGACAATAGAGGATCTAGTGCCCTAAAAACACTCCCCCAATTTGTTGAAGATAGCAAAATTCCGAACACTTAAAACTAGGTTGTGACAATCTCATCTTCTGGCTTCAGAAGTCTCCACGGAGTTCTAGTGCTTGAAACTGAAGGAGAACCTAGTCTTGGCGCTAAACCACCAACCAGAATCCAAAGCAAACAAATGAATCGACCAAGCCCAACGTGCATGCAGTCTCGGGTTGCTTTTACTATGTCACTAGAGGCAAGCAACCCATCCTTGGTGAAAGGAAAATAAATCACTCCATGTCTCTACCAACTTCCCACCGGATACAGACTCAACAGTAACAAACAGTTGAAAGGATAATTCCACCAATGGTGGGGGAGGAGACCAGGATGAACATAAATCCCACGAAGCATAAAAAAACATAGCAAAATAAGGAACTTATGGGAGGTTTAATACAATTTTATTTTATTAATAAAATTATAAACAATTTATCTGGGAAAAAATTATAATATGTATATTATATTAAAAGAAATTAAAATAATGATGATTCATATTCATAACCATGATTTTTAGAATCTATGTTTAAATTTACTTAATAACCATATACAAATTTAATATTTATAATAAATTATTTTTAAAATTCAGTTAATAACCACATTATGTATATCACATTAAAAAGTTAAATTAAAAAATAATAAATCGTGTCAAAGAAAAATGTAACGCCCATGTGTATGTAGCATAGATTTCGAGTAATCTCTTATCTTCTTAAGATGTCATAAACCATATAGATTTTAGTGGATGTTAATCATCATCATCATTGTCACGATTTTAATCAAATTAAAAAATTAAGAATATTTCTATATAGAGATAAATTTATATACAATATAAATAGTATAATAAAGAATTAACAGAGACACGTTTTAAGTTTGAATATATCAAGTGTTAAGAGAGATCAAATCTTTCAAAGTGCAAATATTTCTTCAATTTTTGCACTCAAAAGAGGTTTGCATCTTGAGTCATTTGATCTCCCTTGGTCATGGTAGATCCTGAGTTAAGATGGACAAACCCTCAAAATGGATCAATACACGAAAGAAGAAAAATGAACTTATAAAACAACCGTGATCAATGACGGGTTCCAAGATCAATGTTGTTGTTAATGTATTGGTTCTATCAATATATGTTAGATATAGATATTGATTATGGTCAATGCCGCAATTTTATGGGCGTACTGTAAATGTTGATACACTGGGGATGTAATTTGAAAATTGTTGGTAATAGAAATTCAACTTACAAAAAAAAACCTTGTTAGCATGAATAGTTTTAAAGGGAATCACTATGTATGACAACCCAAGTTTTAAGCTTTGGTGTAGCTAGGAGCATTCACCTAAAATCCAACTATGTTAAGGGTTGGTGTGGCCAAAGTGGTGCAATCCCATATTGATTTTGACTACTTAGATACCCTAGATTGTGGTTTCTTAAAGCATAGATTAATCATCACTGATTGCTATCCGTAAATATAGATTATTATGTATTATTATGTTTATGTGACCAGTATGTAGATGCTCATATAAATCCATGTCTTAGGCCATTAACATGTTCTTTTATATAAGAAAAACAAAAACAAAAAGAGAGAGAGAGAAAAAAGAAAAGAAAAAAAATTTTCTTAACCAAACAAAAACAATTTTAAAATACAGTCTAAACCCAAAATTTAATTATATATATAATAATAATAATAATAAAATTATTAAAATAACAAAATTATAAATAAGTTAATTTAAAAATGGTTAAAATAATACGTATGATTGTTACACATGATAAATTAAAACCACATGTTACCAAGAGAAACACAAATTCTAATGACAATGATAGAGGGTGACACGTTTCTCACCAACAATTTTTACATAATATATTATTTTAGAAATCGCACTCCCACTTTATCACTTTTGTTTTTCCCCTTCCCATAATGCGTAAGCAAAAAAACATATTGGGATGTCAATGACAAATATATATTTATTTTTAAATAATTATTATAATTTTTGTTGGATTATATGAGAAATATATTTATTAAAGAGAGCAAAATGTTAAACAGTTTTAATTTGTAGGTTTATTGTTATTGTAATTTGTTATTAAATTATTGTTTTAATATATAAATAAATTTGGCATTTCAAAAAGTTGTTTATAGAATATAATTGTAAAACATTGATGATTAATATTTACATTCTTATCGAATTTTAAATAGAAATCTCAATTTTTTTTAAGATTATTTTGACTAACTAAAAGCATTAAATACATAGAGCATTTATTTTAATATATTTATTTGTTCACTATCAAAACATAATTTAATTGTGATGGACTAACTACAATTCCACGAGAGAGTCGCTACCCTTTGCATGTAAAATTTGATGAAAGAAACCTTGGGAATAGTTCAACATAATTTATTGCACACCCCACCTTAATTAAAAGTTTGGGTTGCGTTTTATGAGGCTTGTGTCCACTCCAGGTTGGAGGCATTTACATGCTTCGTCGACACTATAAGAGTCAGTTACAACTCCTAGAAATAAGTTACCCTTGGTTGGAGGCATTGATATGTTATTGAAGAACTACTTAGAGTCCATTCCAAGGAGTTGGTACCCTAAGTAAGTATTATAATGTAATAAAATGTAACGAACTGTAATTCCCAACTCATAAAAAAACTAAACTATAAAAAAATTGTAGAAAAAAATGGATCTACAAGGAGTTGGTACCCTAAGTAAGTATTAAAAAAATTGATCTACAAGGAGTTGTGTACCCTAAGTAAGTATTAAAATGTAATGAACTGTAATTCCCAACTCATAAAAAAAACTAAACTATAAAAAATTTGGTCTACAAGGTAGCCATTACTACTACCTTAAGAGGTGCTAAGATCCTTGAAAAGGAATGTCAAGGTCAACAAAGAGATAATTAAGGAATAATAAATGTTTATTATTGGAGTATTTTTATTAAATATATTAAGGAATGATAAATGTTTATTAATAGAGTATTTTTATTAAATATTGGACAATCTTTTGTTCCCACTTTGTTGTGTGTGAGGGAAAGAAATGTATCTTATAACATGGAAGTTAAGAGGTTATTCAAAATTGCTTTTAACTCTTGCTAAAACACCTGTTTCTGGCTCAAACGAGGGTGGCATAAGGATACCTAGCCTTGGCTCGATCATTGGGGGTAAAGGAGAAGATCATCTCAGAGAATAAGAATAATATTAAAAATATTATTACTTCCAAATTTAAGGATACGTTGTGGGGCGATAAGGAGTTAGAAGGAAAAAGGAAGCTAAGGTATTATAAGGAGATGATCAACCTCAATCTTGCTAACCAGAATTAACTTTCTATTTTGACCAATGCTAAGAAGAAAATGAACATTGTGAAGATAAGAACTAATTCTCACGAGCTTTGAAGTGAAACCAGATGTTGGTCTATTCCAAAAACACCTTGGGACGAAATATTCTTGTCACCTTTGTTATACTAAGATGGTTGAAGATGAAAAACACTTTCTCTTGGATTTGTTTGGCTCTTGCTCACGTTCGTTCTCATTTCCAAAGCCTTTGCCACACTACCTACCTTCTTGACTTGTTAAGTCAACAAAAATATAGTGAGATGTGGATGCTTCTCTCCCTCCTTTTTGATCATAGAAATAAAATATTAAAGAGTTTCAATTAATCTCTTTCTTAAGGCCTGGTAGATCATATTGGTCTTAACATAAGTTAATCGCCATCATCATCACTATTAATAAAGTATTCTTATTAAATATTGGATATATTTTTTTGGTGTACTATGTTGGGCGTAAAGAAAAAATATTGCTCTATTAGTTCACAAGAGTGAAGTCTAACTATTTTACGTTTTTTTTTTTTAAAATCAAAATTCAATAATACTATTGTTATGTTGGATTTACGATTGCGGACAAAAGTATCTCCCCTAGGTTTGGTGGCTAACCTAGAACAACATAGAGACAAGGAACCCAATTCTTTCCTTAAAGTAATGGATGACAGAATGAAGCCTACCTGGAATCTGTTGCATGCTTTGCTCCTTCTTTAGCTTGAATGCTCCAATTCCAACTCTGATTACTAACATTAGAACCTGCATAGTAAGATAATATAAGCCAAGAAACTACGAGATCTATGCAGTATCATCTAATTAATTTATTCAATAGATCACCATGGTATTGAAATACATGAAATAACAACATCACATATAAAAAATAAATAATTATTTGCATTAATATAAATGGAAGGAGTTACAACCATAAATAGGTGTTGATCTTGTAGAAGATTTATTCCAGGCTAACTAGTCTTGTCGTTGTCACAATGTGCACCCCAGTCACCGTAAATGCGTGAAATGAAACCTCTCACAACATCAACATAAGGGTAGAACCACTCTCGAAAATCCAACCTCTTGCATATGGAAGGTTGTAAATATATAGAGGAGTGGGGTAAGTTGGGATTTCCTATCCAATTACCAATCTAAGGTCTTAGATCCACCTTTGATGGGAGGATGGGATCAAAGGATAAGGGATGGAAACTCCAAAGAAGGATAGGATAGGATCCAAATGTTTTATATGAGGTAAATGGTTGTAACAAATCCTAGAACTTTCTAGAAATGGAGGCTTCGGGATTCTCTCTATTTTTCCTGAATTTCTAGAACCAACGTAGGTGCAACGAGGAGCAACCTATAGGTGATCAACGCAAACCAAAATGGAGCAACCTGTGGGTGAACGTTGTCCAACAAGAGGCCAGTGAACGTTGGTCCTAAAATTGGCTCAAATGATGTTATTTTAGGCAGAAAATATGGGGAATGAAAGAGGCCTTCTTAGGGCTTTATGTAATGATGATGACAAGGGGGAAAAGGATGTTGATTGATTCCATTAGAAGGCATATTGACCATATGTGACAAAATGGCCTATAACAGATTGCCCTCTAAAGTGTAAGGTCAGAAATGATGACTAATGACTGAAGTGCTTTACCTTGTGACAAGTCGGGATCAATAACAACCAACGAGATTCATCTCTTACAATACATTTATATAATTACATTATTTTGCTGAGGGAGGCATACCCATACTCATCACATAAGCTAACATAACATGTAAAATGATCAAAGGACACGTCCACAAATGACAACTAGTGGAACAATGACTGGATGATTGTCTATATGATCATGGCCATCATACATTGTGATCTATGTATAACTCCTGAAATCACAACTCGGATGGATGAAACTAGATCTGGGGTCTTCTATCTTGTTCACATGACTAACCATCGTACACGTCTAACCATGTGAATCAATGAGTTGAGGTCGAACATGGTAGACACCATATGATTACCAATCGATGGTTTAATTCATTAATAGAAGTGAGATAAACCATCGATGATGTTAATGGCTCTCAAGGAACTACAGTACAATCTGTATGGTGTGAGTAAATGAGTCTATGTCGAACATCACACAGAGTTTTTCAGTCGAAGGCCAATGGTGTAGACTTGTCGTCGAGAGCAAGGAAACTTGCCATTGATGTATGCAAGCACCAAGGTACCAAAGGGGTGTTTCTAAGTCAACTTCCTGGATAATGTGTTGATGTCGATAGGAAGGGACCCGTCACAGGAGGGCCTTGATGTATCCCCCATCAACGATACGAAACGGGTATCATGATTGAGACAATGATGTTGATACGGGACTAGATTAGCAAAAGGAAACATGGAATGAAGGCTTAAGAGTATTGTAACGAATATCAACTGAATGACTTCTCTTGAAAAAATCAATGACACTGAATGGAGTTGGAAGCATTGACCCAAAACCGAACTGAAAGATTTGAAAATGTATAATGAACTGAAAGACAAGCATATTTCCTAACCCAAAAACCACGGATATGAAGTGGAAGAGTGTCTTGTGCAAGAGCGACTTGTTGCCATTAGAGAATATTAATACCTTGTTTTCCCAATTCTCCCAACCATATTGGTCAATACCTAATTATTTTTTAACAAGCTTGAAGAGGATAACATATGATTTATCTATAATTTCACCCTTCAGATGAATCCCTCCGATTATATTTAGCAAACCCTCAAAAGGAGTGGTTCAGCCTTGTCATGTTCGACAAGTCCATCATTGTTTGATGTTTTAACAAGTCCAGCGAAGGTAAAACTCAACATCTTTTTCATGTTTAGAGAGTTTGAAAAAGAGGTGAAAAAGAAAACTCCATATGTCCCTTTTCATAGACAGTCTCTCGAGGTCGAAAAAGTAGAAAAAAAATACTCAAGATAACCTCTTAGCCATGTTTGAATAAGGTATTCCTTTTTCGTAAATAGTCTATCTCAGTCCATAAAAGGGTTAAACTTATACTGAGTAGACGTCTTTTCGTTTACTTTAACGAGTTCGAAAAGACTAGTGCTTGAAAATATTTTCATATTTTGGGAATCTAAAAAGCACTGAAAGAGAAATCCTCATGGAGGAACGAGTGGTATAAAGGGTAGCAACTAGTTCCAGTCATGATGGAACTGCTCATAACACATAGAGGTCAAAAGGTTGTTTAATAACACCACTCATCACAGCAGTTCTTCAGGAAAGGGTAAAATAACCAAATGAAAGTGTATGATCGGCCAAGCAGATTGTGACGATGGGATGAGAAAACCAAGGCTCATCTGGCATAAAAAAGCTGATAAAATGGAAATCACGAGAGATAGGATGAGAATGGTTTCATTTTTACAGAAGCTTGAACCATGGGAAACTATGCTTGAAAGTGGTTTCATTTTTACACAAGATTGATACAGAGGAAAATTATGCTTGGAATTGGTTTCAATTTTAGACAAGCTCAAAACATGAGAAAAATCATGCTTGAAATAAGTTTGCATGCCCGTAACATAATGACTCAATTCTAGGTACATGCCCCCCAAACTTCATTTCATTCACCTAAGTAGACTATTGGTTACTAACAAGTGGATGGAATGAAGGTTCATTTACGAGATCAAGTGAAAGGCTTAACTGGGAAATTACGATATCTATTCAAAGACTCGAATTAGAAACAAGATTTGTTTCAATTTTTAATGAGCTTGAAACAGGAAAATAACTATACTCGTAGAATTTGTTTCATTTTTTAACGAGCTTGACACAAGAAAAGGAATTGTGCTCCATGAACCTTGTTTCACTTTTTAAGGAGCTTGACACAAGAAAAGAAGCTTTGCTCAAGGAACCTTGATCATGGCCCATAAGAGGCCATGGCTTCCAAGAGGTCCTCATGAGATGGGAGAACAACACTCCGGAAGGTATCAGAGGATCTAACAGAAATATCAGACTCCAATTCCCTTAGTAAATGATGCACCATATCACCGACTAGATCATTTATAAACATGGGAATGGAACAAGTTACCACATAATTAATTTGTGGCAGGGGAGATACCACTTGCATATAAGGACCATTTAGGGAAGGTGGTTGATTGGGAGTCGGATTAGGACCAACAAATGAAAGTCGATCAATAGTCACAATTATTCCTTCATGTGGGAAACACATCACATGAAAGGGTGAAGAGACAAGAGCTCCCATGACATAAACAAAGTCACTCCCAAGGAATAAATTAAAATCTAAAGGGCCTTGGACTACCATCACATCGATATAGACAACCTTTCCTCCCAAAGTAATAGGAAACTTAGGAAGGATCATCGACGTTTGATTGGTTCCTCTGTTAAGGGCCAACATATTATGGGCAACAGGCACAATTTGTGGAGAGCCTGAAGCTTGCCAAGTAGTTGAGGAAAAAATACTAACAAATGCGCCTTCATCTATGATTATTCTAGGTACGACCACATTACAATCTTGTACTATGATCTAGAAGGGCACGTAAGGAGGAAGATGATATCCTGTCAGTCGACTCCAATCAAAATAAGTGACCAAACTACTTGGAGGGGGAGTCGTGGGAACGAGATAACTTCCCCTTGGTGCCATTTGAACTGGATAATTATTCTCATGTACTGTTGGAATGGGAGGATTTCCCCTCGGTTCATTGGAATTTGAAGAAATGTGAAGAACCTGAGCGGTATGAAGTTCACTCTATATAAGAAAGGTATGACCAACTCAAGTCAACCATTTTCGCAACCAATGGTTGGTTGGGAACGGACTCATGGGATTCACGTTTAGAGAGAGTGGGATTAACTAGAGATGCATTATGATAAATCACTTCCTCAACTAGTGGAGGATTAGTGGAAAGCTTTCGATAACCATCGAAAGATGAGGCTGAGAAGCTGTAAGGTTTTCCAACACTTTTGAGGCTCCATACAAATAAGGACAAAGGTGAATAGGATTATTCCCTTCACATAACTTACAGGGAAAGTTGACTTTACCCTTTTTCCCATGTACTTTACTAGAACTAGTGGATGATTTATCACCAGCATGATCTCCAAAGGCTGATGTGAGCCTATAGACCACACTGTTAATATCATGAGAATACCAGGACAATCTCTAAGAAGGTGGTCACCCTTACAAAGCTTGCAAGGGAATTTCAATTTGTGGGGTTGATTGGAAGGTTCCTCCATACTAGTTGCATCAATAACAATGCCTGCTTAGTTTCCCCTTGCTTATTTTACTTATTCTTCTTCGTCCCCTTCTTCTTCTTCTTAAATTCCTGGTTCCTAGAATCAAGACTTTCACCAAGCGAGGAGGAAGAAAGGGATGAAGAAACAACAAGTGAAGAAGGCAAAGGGTCAACTTTAGTATCAACTTGTTCAGGTGGAGGAGAACTTGGTCAAGGAGTAGTTTAGCTATTCGGATCCATAGGGGTCGAAAACAACCAAACTGGAAAACCAATGGTAAATCTGGGAAGGGACAACGTTGCCATATAAGGAGCAACAATATTTGCAAAAGGAGGAAAAAGACAAGGATTCCCTTTAAAGGGGTCTCCTTGATTGGTGGACTTATGATCTATTTCCATTAGTCTCAACCTAAGATCCACTGAGGAGTTGTTCCACGAAGAGGATGTTATTCCATGGTCAATTAATTGATTTTAGAAATTAAAGACATGAAATAAAAAGAAAGAGGGGTAACTAGGAAAAAAGGGATTACCAAGCAACTGTGAACTGCAATATACCACCTTGGAAAACCAAGGTTTACGTACATGCAGGAAATATCCCTGAATTTTGTGCTTGGTGTCTC
>JAXQQM020090494.1:10000-38024 GCA_034641835.2 Pinus albicaulis | reverse complement strand
GATTGTTCAAACATGTCTCCAAGGATGAGCATGGCCAAAATTACAGCTCATATGCTACCAAGTGGTGATGGACAGAAGAAAGTCGACGACCCTAAAAATGACCAAGGGACATTCTTCAGGCATGACCGAACAAAAAACTCAATTACCAACCCACCTTTCACACGAAAAGCAAATCTGACATGGGCCAGCCAAACGTGCACAAGGCACCCGAGCAATCACAACTTAGCAAATCTAACACAGGCGCCCTCGGACCAAACGACCCAACTGGAATAGACGCCCTCACCCAGCGCGACATAGCGCGCCCACCCGAACGGACGCACATGGTAGCAAACGGAAAACGGTTCACCCGGATGTGCACAAGGCACCCGGGCGGTCACAACTTAGCAAATCTGACACGGGCGCTCTCGGACCAAACGACCCGACCTGAACGAACGCCCTAACCCGGAGTGACACAACGCGCCCACCCGAACAGATGCACATGGGAGAAAATGGAAAACGAGCCGCCCGGACGTGTACAAGGCACCCAAGCGGTCACAACTTAGCAAATTTGACACGGGTGCCCTCGGACTAAACGACCCGACCCCACTCGAATGGACACCCTCACTCGGCGCGACACGGCGCGCCTACCCGAATGAACGCACATGGGAGAAAATGACAAATAGGCCGTCCGGACGTGCACAAGGCACCCGGGCGGTCACAACTTAGCAAATCTAACATGGGCGCCCTCAGAAAAAATGACCCGACCCTACTCAAGCGGATGCCCTCACACGGCGCGACACGACACGCCCACCCGAACGGATGCACATGAGAGCAAATGGCAAACGGGCCGACCGAGCGTGCACAAGGCACACGGGCGGTCACAACTTAGCAAATCTGACACGGCCGCCCTCGGACCAAACGGCCCAACCCGAACGGACGCACATGAGAGCAAATGGCAAACGGGCCGACCGAGCGTGCACAAGGCACACGGGCGGTCACAACTTAGCAAATCTGACACGGCCGCCCTCGGACCAAACGGCCCAACCCGAATGGACGCCCTCACCTGGCACGACACGACGTGCCCACCCGAACAAACGCACATGGGAGAAAACAGCAAACAGGCCCCCCAGACATGCACAAGTCACCCAGGCGGTCACAACTTAGCAAATTTGACACCGGCGCCCTCAAACCAAACGACCCGACCCAAACGGGCGCCCTCGGACCAAACGACCCGACCCGAACGGACACCATCACCTGGTGCAACACGGCACCACCACCCGAACAGACGCACATGGGAGAAAACGATAAACAGGCTGCCCAGGAATGCACAAGGAACCCGGGTGGTCACAACTTAGCAAATCTCACATGGGCGCCCTCAGACCAAACGACCTGACCTGAGCGGAAGCCCTCACCCGGCGCGACACAGCGCGCCAACCCGAACGGGCGCCCTCAGACCAAATGACCCGACCTGGCCCGAACGGATGCCCTCAAACCAAACGACCCAACTCAACCCGAATGAACGCCCTCACCCGGCATGACACGGCGCGCCTGACCGAACGGGCACACATGGGAGCAAACGACAAACAGGCCGCCCGGACGTGCACAAGGCACCCGGGCGGTCACAACTTAGCAAATCTGACATGGGCACCCTCAGACCAAATGACCCAACCCAAACGGACGCCCTCACCCGGCGAGACACATCGCGCACACCCGAACCGACCCGAATGGATGCCCTCATCCAGCGTGCCCACCCGAATAGATGCACATGGGAGAAAACCGCAAACGGGCCGCCCGAACGTGCACAAGGCACTCGAGCGGTCAAAACTTAGCAAATCTGACATGGGCACCCTTGGACCAAATGACCCGACCCGAACGAATGCCCTCAAACCAAAAAACTCGACCCGAATGGATGGCCTCGGACCAAACAACCCGACCCAAACGGACACCCTCACCCGGCGCAACACAGCGCGCCCGACCGAATAGACACACATGGGAGCAAACAGAAAACGGGCCGCCCAGATGTGCACAAGGCACCTGGGCTGTCACAACTTAGCAAATCTGACATGGGTGCCCTCGGACCAAACGACCCGAACGGACGCCCTCAGACCAAACGACCTGACCCGACCCGAAAGAATGCCCTTGGACCAAACGACCTGAACGGACGCCCTCACCCGGGGTGACACGGCACGCCCGACCGAACAGACGCATATGGGAGAAAATGGAAAACGGGCCACTCGGATGTGCACAAGGCACCCAGGTGGTCACAACTTAGCAAATTTGACACGGGCGCCCTCAAACCAAACGACCTGACCCGAACAGACGCCCTCACCCGGCGAGACATGGCGCACCCACCCGAATGGATGCACATGGGAGGAAACAGCAAACGGGCCACCCGGACGTGTACAAGGCACCTGGGCAGTCACAACTTAGCAAATCTAACATGGGCGTCCTCCGACCAAACGACCCAACCCAAACGAATGCCCTCGGACCAAACGACCCGACCCAAATGGACGCCCTCGGACCAAACGACCCGACCCGAATGGACGCCCTCACCCGGCGCGACACGGCGTGCCCGACCGAACAGACGCACATTGGAGCAAATGGAAAATGGGCCGCCCGGACGTGCACAAGGCACCTGGGTGGTCACAACTTAACAAATCTGACACGGGCACCCTCGGACCAAACAACCTGACCCGACCCGAACGGACGCCCTCGGACCAAACAACCCGACCCGACTCGACCCGACCCGACTGGACGCTCTCGGACCAAACGACTTGGCCCGACCCGAACGGATGCCCTCGGACCAAACGACCTGACCCGACCCGAACGGACGCCCCCACCCGGCGCGACACGGCGCGCCCGACCGAATAGATGCACATGGGTGAAAATGAAAAATGGGCCGCTCGAACATGCACAAGGCACTTGGGCGGTCACAAATTAGCAAATCTGACATGGGCGCCCTCGGACAAAATGACTCGACCCGAATGGACGCCCTCACCCGGATGGACACACATGGGTGCAAACGGCAAACGGGCCGCCCGGACGTTCACAAGGCACCCGGGTGGTCACAACTTAGCAAATATGACATGGGCGCCCTCGGACGAAACGACACAACCCGAACGGACGACCTCAGACCAAACAACCTGACCCAAACGAACGCCCTCACTCGACGCGACACGGCGCGCCCACCCGAACGGACCGAACAAACGCACATGGGAGCGAACGGCAAACGGGCCGCCCGAATGTGCACAAGGCACCCGGATGGTCACAACTTAGCAAATACAATACGGGCCCCCTCGGACCAAACGGCCCGACCCGAGCGCATTTGGCCGGGCGCGGCGACCCGGCACAACATGGCGACCCAACGCAACACAGCGCGCCAGACCGAACGGACGCACATGGGAGCGAACGGCAAATGGGCTGCCCAAACATGCACAAGGCGCCCGGGCAGTCACAACATAGCAAATATGAAACGGGCGCCCTCGGACCAAATGACCCGACACGAGCACGATGACCCGGTGCTAAGCGGCGACCCAGCGTGACACGGCGCGCCTGACCGAACGGACGCACATGGGAGAAAATGGCAAACGGGCCACTCGAACGTGCACAAGGCACCCTGGCAGTCACAACTCAGCAAATCTGATACGGGTGCCCTCGGACCAAACGACCCGATCCGAGCCCATTTGGCTGGGTGCGGCGACACAGTGCGACGCGGCGACCTGGCGCGACACGGCCCGCCCGACCGAACGGACGCTCATGGGAGAAAATGAAAAAAGGGCCACCCGAACGTGCACAAGGCACCTGGGCGATCAAAACTTAGCAAATATGAAACGGGCGCCCTCGGACCAAACGACCTGACCCGAGCGCGGCGACCCGGCGCGACACGGTGCGCCAGACCAAACGGACACACATGGGAGCGAATGAAAAATGGGCCACTCGAACGTGCACAAGGCACCCAGACGGTCACAACTTAGCAAATATGAAATGGGCGCCATCGGACCAAACGACGCGACCCAGCGTGACACGGCGCACCAGACCGAATGGACGCACATGGGAACGAATGGCAAAAGGGTTGCCCGAATGCGCACAAGGTGCCTAGGCGGTCACAACTTTGCAAATATGAAATGGGCGCCCTCGGACCAAACGACCCGACCCGAGCATGGCCACTCAGTGCGAAGCAGCGACCTGGCGCGACACAGTGTGCCCGACTGAACGGACGCACTAGGGAGAAAACGACAAACAGGCCACTCGAATGTGCATAAAGCACCCAGGCGATCACGACTTAGAAAATATGATACAGGCACCCTTGGACCAAATGACCCAACCCGAGCACATTTTTCCAGGTGCGGCGACCCGAGGCGATGCGGCGCGCTCGACCGAACAGACGCTCATGGGAGAAAATAGCAAAAGGGCCGCCCGAACGTGCATAAGGTACCCAGATGGTCACAACATGGCAAATATGAAACGGGTGCCCTCAGACCAAATGACCTAAACCGAGTGCTTTTCGTTTGGCACAGCGGCCCAGCACACCTGACCGAACAGACTCACATGGGAACAAATGGCAAACGGGCCACCCGAACGTGCACAAGGCACCCAAGCGGTCACAACTTAGCAAATATGAAACGGGCGCCCTCGGCCCAAACGACCCGACCCGAGAGCATTTGGCCAGGCGTAGTGACCTGTCACGATGCGGCGCGCCCGACCGACTGGACGCACATGGGAGAAAATGACAAACAGACCGCCCTAACGTGCACAAGGCACCCGGGCGGTCACAACTTAGCAAATATGAAACGGGCACCCTCAAACCAAACGAACCAACCCGACACATTTGGCCGGGCGTGGCGACCGAATGGACGCACATGGGAGAAAATGGCAAATGGGTTGCCCAAACATGCACAAGGAACCCAGGCGGTCACAACTTAGCAAATCCGATACGGGCGCCCTCGGACCAAACAACCCGACCCGAGCGCGTTTGGCCGGGTGCCCTCTCCCGGCGCGACATGGCACGCCCGACCGAACGGACGCACATGGGAGCAAATGGAAAATGGGCCGGCCGAATGTGTACAAGGCTCCCTGGTGGTCACAACTTAGCAAAATTGATATGGTCGCCCTCAAACGAAATGACCCGACCTGAACGCGTTTCCGCAGGGTGTCCGCAGGAGGTCTGAACTTCAGTTCAGAGCTCGTTTTGAGGTCATCGTAGGTCGGAATTGAGTGCCGAAAGTTTCAACGGGTGCGTATTGACGGGTTGGGGCTAACCACATAGCTTGGAAGTGGATTGAACACACAGAGAACTCATGGGAAGGTCTGAACTCATAGGCAGGCGGTGACCCGAGTGACCTGAGAGCACTTGGGCAGTTTTATGCAGAAAATTCCCGAGGTGAATTCCAACGTTGTAAATGATTGTTTGTTGGCTAGTTAATGATTTTCAAGCATTATAAGCTTCGACAGAAGGTAGCTTGCCTTTCCAAGGAGCAAAGGAGGCCTTTTTTTGGATTGGAACTTATATTCTATTTCATACTTATGAAACATATTATCGAGCAGACTCATTATTAACAGGGAGTTGCCCCTCCCTTGTATGTATGGGCATACACTGTGGATATGATGATGATGTTTATGTTTTCCACATATTGAAAGAACATTTGCTCAACTGATTTAATAGGTGTTGCTAAAGGCGTAGGATACATACTTGAGTATTACGAAAAGAAAAAGTACGGCAGTGCCACACCCCGTCTATAACATGGTTGAAAGACCACCGAAGGTATAGGGGCGTGACAACAAGGCACCCATGCATAACTCTGCATGGCTCTATAGCCCTCATAAATTGAACTGGTCGGGTGATCGGTCCAACCAAAGATTCTCATTGTGGGAATGTGCATCCTCGTACCATGCGTTAGTTGTCCCTCTCGCATCCTATCACACCCATCAACTCAATCAAGGATCCATCCCATATGAGAGAAAAGTAATCCATGGAGATCCATCTCATCCGCAACATGTTGTCCATCCAATAAGACATCTCTATCTGAAATGTGCCACCCATGATGCCAATCTCCACGTGCTATTCAAAAGATAGCCACAAATATAGAGCATCATCCACGTGTGAAAGGTACTCCTCAAATCAATTCAAGAACATCCTCTCAACAGTGTGCCATATTCAGGTCCATGAAGCTATGTTCATCCCATCTGTAATATGCATCCAACGTGTGTACCAAATTTAAGTCAAGAAGGCTCAACCCATGCCCAAGTGTATACCACCAAGGCATCCCATCGCCGCATCTCCATCAAGTGACTCCTCACAAACACACCCCGTAAATGCGCTCAAAGGTATGCATCCCATAGTGCATCAAAATAAAGACCAGTCTCGATCTCAGCTCCTCGGTGAACCAGATATTGCAATATCATTGTAGTATGACGCCTCCAACGAATGCAACTCCATCATGAACTCCCATGCATCATCATATCCAAAGCGTTGGCAAGCATACTTGTATTGCCCATGAGTGCCACCAAAAGTTGTTCTTGCCCTGCAAGTCATATGAATGTGATCATAGGCTGCTCATCCAACCAATGTCTTGTTGCTCAAAGTGAACAACATCCAACAACTCATCTATAAAAGGTCTCCATGTAGCACCAACAATCGATCGTGCTCAGCATATTCCTACTTGACACTCCTCCATGATGCTCATAAGTGGGCACCTAGTAAGTGCACTTGCATAATGTCTCCACATAATGTCCCGCCATGCCCTCATGTCAATGTACGTGACTTTTGGTTGCCCGTGTGTCCATAAAGAGTAGACTCATCTCAACTCTAATCACCATCATGTGTATAGCGTACAGGTTAAGTGCCCTCGATCACTTCTACCATCATCATCATGGGTACTTCCTCCAAGGCTTCTCCCCCACTAAAGGTGCACCAAGAGTTCCTTCTTGGTTTTATGCCATGAAGAAGTCTACCCAAACAATGTGCCCTACCACCAAGGCAGTCCATGAGTCATTCCGGGCACCTAGCCAATTTCCATGTGGCTAAGCATGACCCAAATCTATCACAAAGATCATCAAGTTTTTCACTTGTCACGGGAATTTGAACCTACTAGAGTGAGGTCACAAATTTCCCTATCAAGGTCTACAATAAGAAATGCTCCTTGCTTCTCCAACATACAAGGTTCCATCATAGTCACCCGAGGAAAGGTCCTCCATGGTATTGGCAAAGAAGTCATCTTCTTTCCCATCCTTGCATACGGTCCATCTCCCAGATGCTCAATTGAAACACCAGTCATATCTTCATGAAGACTCTCTAAGCGAGTGTCCTCCATCGTCATCAATGTCTGCAATGCTTCCGATCCTGGTACCGCCTACTCATAAAGTTCTTCCTCGATCATTGTCACCTCTGCAACATTTCCATGTGGTTCATCCCCCAATGCCTGCAATGTGCTTGGTCCAGGTTCAACTTGTTCCATGAGTTCTTCCTTGATCATATCCACATCCTCAACATCCTCCCCGGAATCATCCATTACCGATTCTCACAATGTGCTTGGCCCTGGTCCAACCTGTTCATCAAGTTCGTCCTCGACTTCTACCACATCTGCAACATCCTTGTGAGAATCATCCACCATCAATGCTTGTAATGTGCTTGGTCCTCGTCCAACTTGTTCATCAAGTTCTTCCTTGACTTCAATCCCATCTACAACATCCTTTGGTTCGGCCTTAGTGGGCTTCATGCCACCGTGCTTCATCTTTCCAAGGTCTCTAAGTTTGAGAAGCTTATCAAGTAACTTCCTTCACTCTTCTTCCACCTTGTCCATTTCTGCTCAGAGAATTCTCACTTTCTTGATAAGTCGAAATATTTCATCTTTGCTCATGCCATATGTCCTCCTCTTGCACAATGTATCAATGGTCTGACTCGCCTCATCAAACTCCTTTTCCACATCCTTCAACTTCTCTTTAATTTCTTTGAAGTTCATTTCCAATGAAACAAACTCATCCATCAAGCTTCAATACCACCTGCAACACTGCAACTGTATCCCTTCTCAATAATAAGAAAGCCACGAAAATGTAGCTATGATACCAACTACCACGCCCCTATACTTGTGGTAGTCTCCCAACCACTCTATAGACGGGTGCGGCACTACCTTATTTTTCTCTTTTCAAATACTCAATAAGTAGACTACGCCTAACTCAACACTTGTTTAATTAATCTTCCAAAGTGTTCTTGTGCAGAAATAAAACATCAATAAACATCAATATCAAACCACATGAACGCCCATACATTCAAGGTAGGGGAAAATCCCGTTAATAAGTCTGCCCGGTATTATGCTTCAATAAATATGTACAATCTGCAATAATTATACAAACAAGCCTCCATAAACCATTTTATGCTTCTTTCCAAATGTGCTTGTACCTTGGTTTAGCCTCAACAGCTTCCTAACAGTGCAAACAATCCAAAGGAAACCCAAAATTCCTTTTCAGAACATGTCTCTGAAGTCTGAGTGAATTCTAGTTCGAGTGGGTCACCCGGGTCACAGATGCCCTCGCCACCCTGAACACGTTTCTACACACGGGTCAATGGGGTCATGGTCTGTACACGTTTCCTGAATGTGTTCCATATGACTCGACCCTGCTAAACGAACTCCACGCCTTCAAACACTGTTTCGCGCGCCCTGAACGCGGGCGCGTTGCACGAACCCAACTCGACCTGAACGCACCCACCTTGAACACTGTTATGCACGTGTCCTGTAGAAGGAACCGGACTTGACCATGCACCAAAAATTGCACTGCACGCGCCCTCCAAAAGGAACTCAACTCGACCCGTGGGTGAACTTCGAATGCGTTTTTACCCTTCTCGACCCAGACTTCATTTCCCTACTGTGGCTTCGCCCTCCATCCTCGACCTTCACTCTAGCTCAAGCATTAGCTTGCCAACGGTGGAATCAACAAGATGTTGATGTCCTTCTTTCTTTCCTTTATCATCCATCGCACGTCCTCCTTTTGTATGTGCCTTCACCCACACATTGATTCCATGGGTGGGGCTTGACCCATATAAGTCCGACCAACTAAACGCCCATAAAGCCTTGGTTATGACGTGACATTTCCTCCTTAGTGTCGGCTTGCCACCACGGCTGGCCTATAAGCCTCCAAGCCAACACACAACCATTTTTGGACACGTTTATGCATGTCACTCCTAAACATTACACAGTGACCACGATAACGTAGCATGATAACTAGATGATGTTTTCGTCCATCGGCGCGCCCGTCTGACCTTTCATCGTGGTTTTTGTTGCATGTCCACCGAACGCTTCCAATTCCCTCCGTCGTCGTCCTCGACTCGTGGGCCTTACAGGGGCGGTTTCCGTCTCAACGGACGTATAATTGGGAAGCGTCTATTGAGCAGGGACATGGAAACCTTAGATTTCGCACAGTTGGGCGACTGTCATCACGGCGGGGCGAGGAAACCTGTCACGACCCTAGACCTTCGGTGATCTTTCAACCATGCTATAAATGGGGTGCGGCACTACCGTACTTCTCCTTTTCAAGTATGTAGAGTACACCTTTGGCAACACTTGTTAAATTAGTTAATCAAATGTTCTTTCAATGTGCGGAAAACATAAACATCGTCATCATATCCACAGTGTATGCCCATACGTACAAGGGAGGGGCAGCTCCCAGTTAATAATGGGTCTGCCCGATAATATGTTTCATAAATATGAAATACAGTATAAGTTCCAATCCAGAAAAAGACCCCTTTTGCTCTTTGGCAGGGAAAGTCACTTTTTGTCCAAGCTTACAATGCTTGACAACAACAATTGTTTACAACATTAGAATTCACCTCTGGAATATCCTCCATAAAACTGCCCAAGTGCTGCCGGGTCACTCGGGTCGGCACTACAAATGATTTCAGACCTCCCCGTGAGCTCTCCGTGTGTCCAATATGCTCCCCAGCTATGTGGTTAGCTTCGTCCCATCAATACGCACATGCTTCAACTTTCAGCACTCAATTCTGACTCACGATGCCTTCAGAATGACCTTTGAACTGAAGCTCAGATCGTGCGGATGCCCTGCCCGACCCGAACTTGCACTGCGGATGCCCTGCGGAGAAGTTCTGCATGCCCTGCATGTCTATCACACGACTTGACGTGCGCACTGCCAGACTCGACCCGTCCTATGGTGTGGATGCCCTGCGGAGGAATTCCGCATGCCCTGCACGTCAACAACCCAACTCTACCCGCGCTCACCCTGCGTTCACCGCCACCGTGTTCAGTTGTCCGCCCACTCATGTAGCGTTGGCCGCTCAACTTGTGCGTCAGTTTTATGACTCCGGCTACGGTGTGACGTTTCACCTATAACATCGCTTTTTCCAATACCACCGCCGGCTATGTGCGACGTGCATGTGCCGCTCACTGCCACACACCCACGCCTGTGCAGTTACTGTGCGACGGTTCGCCCGTAACGTCGCACGGCACCCTAACACCGTCCAAACGCCCGATGGGCATGCCCGTTACCCCGAAAATGCCTCATGAAGTCCTGGGGTCTTACAAAACCCAACCTTCCTTGCACTTGGATGGCTTCCATCGCGACGAGGTGCGAAAACCCCAAGTTCCGGAGACAGACCAGGGGAGCGGTTTCCATCGCACTGCGAAATGGAAGCCCCAAGTTTGCAAGACTTGGGTGGTTCTCCTCCGTGCCGCGCAACGGAAACCATGAATTCCATAAACTTGGGCAATTATGGTCGTGCTGCGACATGGAAACCCAAGTTCCCCTCACCAGGGGCGCAGTTTTTGTCGCGGCGGGAGATGGAAACCGCAAGGTTCCCAAAACAAGATGGTTTCCCTCGTGCCACGAAACAGAAGCCGTAAAGTTCCGTAGGCTTGGGAGGTTCTCCATCGTGCCGTGACATGGAAACCCGAGCTCCTCGCACTGAGACCATGGTTTCTGTCGTTGTGGGACGTGGAAATCCCCGAGTTTCCCAGAATTGAGCGATATCCGTCATGCTGCAAAAAATGGGAATCCCTGAGCTCCGCGGACCTCGGGGGGCGGTTTCCGTCATGCCGTGACATGGAAACTCGAATTTCCCCATACTTGGGTGGTGGTTTCTATCATGCTGTAGCATGGAACCCCTGAGCACCCCGTGCTGGGGTTGCGGTTTCCATCACGGAGGGACACGGGAACCCCAGGTTTCATCAATTGTCCGTCATGTGGCGAAATGGAAACCCCCAAGTTTCATCAACTTGGGTAGTGGGTTTGTACGCGCCGTGACATGGAAAAAACCTGGAGTTCCCCAGAGGCTTGGATCCATGGTTTCAAAACATCACCAGTTCCCTAGACTTGGGCGACGGTTTCCATCGTCATGGAAACCCCAAGTTTCCAGTGTGCCGTAAAACATGGAAACCCGTGGTTTCCGTCAGGGGCGGGACATGGAAACCCCAATTTTCCCGGGCTTGGGTGTAGCCCTCCACCGTGTGCTGTGAAATGGAAACCCCAATTTACCTAGCGTGTTTCCCTCGTGGGCGCGGGAGGACGCGGAAAACCCAAGTTCCGCAGGCCTGGGTTGGTTTTACGCCGTGCCACGACATGGAAATTTGGGGTTTCCATGCCACCGACTGGCGACCCCTCTCGCAGCTGTGGCATGGAAACCAAAAATTTCCTGCCCCCAAGCAGGAAATGCATTTTTGAGATGTGAACAAATGAAACGATGTTTGAATGAAAAGGACTGGGGGGGCAAGAGAAGGTGCAACAGCGATAGTCATCCGAATTTTGAATAAAGTGACAAGAGTGAAGCTCCGAATCGAGGTGACCAAGGGTTGAATCTCAGTGGATCGTGGTAGCAAGGCCACTCAGCCACTTACAATACCTCGTCGCGTATTTAAGTCATCTGCAAAGGATTCTTCTCAACGACCATTCGAAATTGAACTTCAAAGCTACCTCGATCGAGATGCTTGACGATCATGGTTTGAAAATGACACGGGCCCCTAGGGGCAACAAAGAGATGCCCCTACGGCGGGTCGAGATATAGTCGAAGAGTGACATGCACCGCTTCTAGTGTGGATATGAATTAGGGACGTTCAGTCATAATCCGACACATGGTAGCTTCGCGCCACTAGCTTTTCAACCAAGCGCGATGACCAATTGTGTGAATCAACGGTTCCTCTCGTACTAAGTTGAATTACTATTGCGGTGTGGTTCATCAGTAGGGTAAAACTAACCTGTCTCACGAGAGTCTAAACCCAGCTCACGTTCCCTATTGGTGGGTGAACAATCCAACACTTGGTGAATTCTGCTTCACAATGATAGGAAGAGCCGACATCGAAGGATCAAAAAGCAATGTCGCTATGAACGCTTGGTTGCCACAAGAAATGTACTGCACACTCACTTCCCTATGATCAACCTAGGGTCCTTCATAGCTTTGTTCATACTTGGTGCAGAAATGTACTGCACACTCACTTCCCTACGCTGCGCATGAGTAAGTATAGTCCACCATCGTGAGTCCTTCCATATAAATATCTCACTGCTAGAAGGTGAAACAACCACATGGTTTCCCTTCAAAAATTCCTACCCCAATATCATGTCAAAGTCGCTCATCTCCATCACGGTGAAGTCCAGACAACCTTGCCAATCACCAATACGAACCGGCACTTCGTTTTCCAAACCCGACACTTTACTCCTGGAGTTCACTACCTTTACTTCCGCATCATTGGGAAGTAGTTGTAGCCCAACTACCTTCACTACATCTGTCGACATGAAGTTGTGTGTGGCACCTGTGTCCACCAGTGCTTGTACATTCTTGCCTAGAAGATCTAGGTCAAGAAACCCCAAGCTATGCAACCAAGCTTCATGAGAAACCTTTGACTGCATACATACCTGCTTACGGTAGCATTTCTTGCTGGCTCTGATACCATCTATCACGCCCCCATCTTGTGCACCCTTGCTGGTGGTTCGTGCGACACCGGCTAAATGGCCCCTATTCGTTTTTTCCATCTTCTAGACTACGCCTTAACTTATTTTTTTAAGTGTTAGTCTTCACTTGTTAATTACGTTTTATAGCAGAAATATAAAACAACAGCCACAATACAGAAATGCACCAACAGATTTAAGAAAACGGAATTTTATATATTAAATATAGTAAAATTGTCTCACTGGATTATACGGGTCGAGCGCCTCCTCCACCCACTCAAAGAAGGAGGCCCAAATAGATAACAAACACATCGCGAGCCCCGCGCCCTCATAGAAGGGGGGGGGAATCGCAAGGAACGACAATCGGGAAGGACTAGGGTGGCTAACCCAGGAGCTCGCACTGCCTTTCATCCTTCGCGAATGCCAATCCTCAACGATTCACCCTTTTCTCCATAAAGCTAGGGGCCGAAAGGAGGAAGAGAAAAAAGCAACCCAAAAAGAGAAAAGAAAAAAGAGAACCAAAACATGGTCGAGGCTCAAACACAAAACAGGATTTCAAGGCCCCGTGCCCTCACAAAAAGGCGGGAACTACACAGATCGACGACCGAGAAGGACTAGGGAAGCCACCCCAGCAGGAACTCGCACTGATTTTTCATCCTTCTGAAAATGTCAAAATTCATGGCAATCCCACCTTTTCTCCATAAATCCAGGGAGAACAAAACGAATCACAAGGGGAGGCTCAAACATAGTACAATATTTTCCAAGCCCCGTGCCTTATAGCAAAAAAGGGGGGAACTGCAAGGAACGACGATCGAGAAGGACTAGGGTGGCCAAATCGGGAGTTTGCACTGCTTTTCATCCTTCTCCGACACGGACCCACAACAATTCTCACTTTTCTCCATAAAGCTGGGGACCGGAAGTGAAGAAAACGACGACAGGAAAGAAAGAAAAACCAAGCATTACCCACCATAACACTCGCGACAAAAATCCAATTTGAGAGAAAGGGGGCCAAATTTCAAGCAATGCTAGCTAGAAAAACAGAGGGCCACCACCACGTGAGGGGACGTTGACTTAACCAAAAAGAAGGAAAACAAGGCACCCAATCAAAAGCATCCCACGTTTTCGCACCCTTCCACATACTACATTGCGACGCAACATCCTTTCTATCTACACGACATAACAAGCGGCAATCAAACAACCAAGCAGAGGCAAGCCACAACCTAAACTTGACCACTAGAAAAGCCGAGGGACCCGACGAGACAAGTTCCTAGAGCACGTTACTACTGAGAGGTAAACGACCCCCCAACCCACACAAGGCTTCAGACAAAAAATGAACTAATAGCAAACCCACCCCGCTATTGCACCCCTCCGTGTACAAGACACCCGACAACCTTTCCAGCCAAAAATTCAAGGGGGCCCAAACAACCGGAACTCCAAAGAGGAGTTATCGCAGGCTGACACTCAATGCTAGATAAATCCCAAGGCCACAAATACACTGGGGGTGCAACGTCACACCCTAAAAAGAGGGAAGCCCCCAAAGCGCACACCACAACGCTATTGCAACAATTGACACATCCAAGAAATGACCAAGTCACGCAAAAAAACCTAGAATCGAAATGGTGAGGACTAGGACATAACCTGCTTCCTACTTTTCCTTGGAAGGGGGAGTGGCTCAAGAAAGGACGAGGAATTCCCTCAACACCAAAGGGGCACGAGAAAATAATTCTACCTCGTGCCCATTGACGAGGAAACTTGCAATTTTGACCCCACCCCGACATTTTCCCCTCGTGAAAGGGTTGAGGTAGGAAGTGCATGCGCAACCACTCCCTTGACCCAACCACCAACAAAAAGGTTCGCCCAAGCAAACACATAAACCACTGCCGCTGCCTTTTGGAGAGAACCAACTATGGAGGCCCACATCTTCCAGTGAACAAAGGACCGAGCACCGCCGCTATGAACGAGTCTGAATTTTTCCATCGTGTTTCCCAAGCACCTCGACTGGAGCAACCATGCCCCGCCGAATGGACCGTTGGAGAGGGGGCTCTCGAGCAAGGAGCTTCCGAACCCCATACAAAAAACACATTAGGGGAAATAATAACAAAGGATGGGACAAGCGCAAGCATCGCTTGCAAGTACACGAAACAACAAGCGTGAACTCAAGATAGGCAACTAAAAATGTTGCGAGTCTCTTTTGCAAGAGGCACCACCCCGACAAAGCATAAAACCCTCTCACCTAGAGACACACCACACATTCCTAGATTACATACAATCGAAATCCACACACAACCCAAACGAAAAAACAAAACCTTGCTATCAATGATCCTACCGCAGGTTCACCTACGGTAACCTTGTTACGACTTCTCCTTCCTCTAAATGATAAGGTTCAATGAACTTCTCACGACGTCGACAGCGGCGAACCACCGTCGTCGACGAAATCCGAACACTTCACCGGATCATTCAATCGGTAGGAGCGACGGGCGGTGTGTAAAAAGGGCAGGGACGTAGTCAACATGAGTTGATGACACGCGCTTACTAGAAATTCCTCGTTGAAGACCAATAATTGCAATGGTATATCCCCATCACGATGCAATTTGAGAAGATTTCCTGATGCTCTCGAACCAGGAAGAAAAACTCGTTGGCTGCATCAGTGTAGCGCGCGTGTGGCCCAGAAGATCTAAGGGCATCACAGACCTGTTATTGCCTCAAAATTCCATGGCCTAAACGGCCATAGTCCCTCTAAGAAGCTGGCCGCAAAGGGGAACCTCCATGTAGCTAGTTAGCAGGCTGAGGTCTCGTTCGTTATCGGAATTAACCAGACAAATCACTCCACCAACTAAGAATGGCCAGGCACCACCACCCATAGAATCAAGAAAGGGCTCTCAATCTGTCAATCCTTACTATGTTTGGACCTGGTAAGTTTCCCCGTGTTGAGTCAAATTAAGCCGCAGGCTCCACTCCTGGTGGTGCCCTTCCGTCAATTCCTTTAAGTTTGAGCCTTGCGACCATACTCCCCCCGGAACCCAAACACTCTGATTTCTCAGAAGGTGCTGGTGGAGTCCTTAGAGCACCATCCGCAGATCCCTGGTCGGCATCATTTATGGTTGAGACTAGGATGGTATCTGATCGTCTTCGAGCCCCCAACTTTCGTTCTTGATTAATGAAAACATCCTTTGCAAATGCTTTCGCAGTGGTCCGTCTTTCATAAATCCAAGAATTTCACCTCTGAAAATGAAATACGAATGCCCCCGATATTCCCTATTAATCATTACTCCAGGCCCGAAGGCCAACACAATAGGACCAGACTCCTATCACGTTATTCCATGCTAATGTATTCAGAGCATAAGCTTGCTTTGAGCACTCTAATTTTTTCAAAGTAATAGCGCCGGAGTCGCGACCCAGCCAGTTAAGGCCAGGAGCACGCCGCCGACAAAAGGGATGGAAGGGCAGGTGCACACCGAGTAGGCTGACCGACCTTTACGACACAAGATCCAACTACGAGCTTTTTAACTGCAACAACTTAAATATACGCTATTGGAGCTGGAATTACCGTGGCTGTTGGCACCAGACTTGCCCTCCAATGGATGCTCGTTAAGGGATTTATATTGTACTCATTCCAATTACCAGACTCGATGAGCCTAGTATTGTTATTTATTGTCACTACCTCCCCATGTCAGGATTGGGTAATTTTCTTGCCTGCTGCCTTCCTTGGATGTGGTAGTCGTTTCTCAGGCTCCCTCTCAGGAATCAAACCCTAATTCTCCATCACCCATCACCACCATGGTAGGCCTCTATCGTACCATCGAAAGTTGATAGGGAAGAATTTTGAATGAAGCATCGCCGGCACAAGGGCTGTGCGATCCGTCCAGTTATCATGATTCACCGGAGAAGCGGGAAAGCCCGCACCGGCCTTTTATCTAAAAAATGTGTCCCTTCCAAAGAGTTGGGACTTGGTGCACGTATTAGATCTAGAATTACTACGGTTATCCGAGTAGTATGGTACCATCAAAAAAACTATAACTGATTTAATTAGCCATCCGCAGTTTCACAGTCTGAATTAGTTCATACTTAGACATGCATGGCTTAATCTTTGAGACAAGTATATGACTACTGGTAGGATCAACCAGGTAGCACCCTCCCACTTCAATGGGCATTCAAATTTCTCTCTTACAGAGAGCCAGTCTAAACACCCATCAAGTCAAGGAGAGGTCAACATATCATGTAAAGCTCTTATACCTTGCACCTCTTGCATCTCCAAGAAGGGATTAGAGCCCACACACACTACATGCCAAGGACATGCAAGACATCAAACGTAATGGACGATGGATGCAAGATCCACAAAGGGAAAAAATGGGTCAACCCACCGAGTCACATTGCACCAAGGCTGCCTAGGAGTTGGTAACCACCCCCCAACTAGCAAGTATGGCAAAAGCCTTATCACCCAAGACAACCACAATGAACGGACAAAGGAGAGAAAACAAAAACAAGACTCTCTTAGAAATTCCCCCCAAACCCTCCCCACCTCGCACCAAGGCCACCTAGGAGTCCACTCCGACAGCGGCAATAGTGGACCTCGAGCGCCTGCGGTGACCCCGATGCAAAGGCAAACAAATGGAGAACGAC
Organism: Pinus albicaulis; assembly: GCA_034641835.2. Classification (NCBI taxonomy): domain Eukaryota; kingdom Viridiplantae; phylum Streptophyta; class Pinopsida; order Pinales; family Pinaceae; genus Pinus; species Pinus albicaulis. The sequence goes on along the minus strand of JAXQQM020090494.1, from coordinate 20,543 downwards.
CAACTGCACAATCTCTCTCTCTCTCAAACGCCTCCCAACCGTCCCCGCTCCGCACCAAGGCCACCTAGGAGTCCACCCAGATAGCAGCAATGATGGACCTAGATCACCTGATCGCCTGCGGCGACCTCGATGCAAAAACAAAGTAAGTAAATAAAGGGAGAACAACCGACCCCACGGCGTCTCTTAAAAATTCCCTGCAACCCTTCCCGCCCAGCAGCAAGGCCACCTAGGAGTCCACCCGGACAGTAGCAACAGCGGACCTCGATCACTTGATCGCCTGCGGAAACCTCACTGCAAAGGAAAAAGAAGGAAGTAGAAGGATAATGACCAAGTCGACAACCTCTATTAGAAATGCCACCCCAACCCTCCCCGCCCCGCACCAAGGCCACCTAGGAGTCCACCCGGTCAGCAGCAACAGTGGACCTCGATCGTTTGATCGCCTGCGGCACCCTCGATGCAAAAGGATGGAAATAAAACAAGAACGACCGTTCTTGCAACCTCCCTTAAAAATTCCCCCCTCCAACCCTCCCCACCCCGCACCGAGACCACCTAGGAGTCCACCTGGATAGCAGCAACGGTGGACCTCGATCGCTTGATCACCTAGGGCAACCTCGATGTGAAGGCAGAGGAAGAAAATAAATTCATATCAAGAGGCTCACTACAAAAGGCATGAACATATCCGAACAGGAGGAGGGATCAGGCAGCCCCACACCCCACACACCCTGCATACAAGCAACCTAGGAGATTTCCCCACCAACTTACCAACTAGACAATGAAAACTTCTCACCTAAAGCCACCTCCACACAGAGGAGGGAGGTCGAAGCATTCCACCTTGAAGTCCTCCTTCCAGATATAGCCCCTGCCATCAACGTAGCAAGCCTCATCCCCGTTGGACCACAATCGCATGAGCGATCAACAAAAGAAAAAATGCCCATCACCTTGTGTCTCAACATAGGGAGGAGAAGAACAATATAGCGAAGAGCCGACATCGACGGAGCCAACGAGCGACATAGCAAAAAGCTGATTTCAACAGAGAAAACGTGCGACCAAGGGGCATGAAAGAGAGTTATCGGAGAGCCGATTTCAACAAAGCCAACAAGTGGCCAGTCATCTCAAGGAGCCACACACAACAACCCCATCCAAATGCTAGAAAATAGAGCAGACAAGAGAGATTGTTCAAACATGCCTCCAAGGACGAGCATGGCCAACATTACCACTCATATGCTACCGAGTGGTGATGGAGAGAAGAAAGTCGACGACCCTAAAAATGACCCAAGGCCATTCTTCAGGCAGAACCAAACAAAAAAACTCAATTACCAACCCACCTTTCACACGAAAAGCAAATCTGATAAGCACACCCTCGGACAAAACAGGGCGACCCGAACGCCCTTGTCCGTGCGCCCTCACCCAGGGCGACACGGAGCGCCCGCCCGAATGGATGCACATGGGAGCAAACGGCAAACGGGCCCCCCGAACATGCACAAGGCACCCGGGAGGTCACAACTTAGCAAATCTGACACGAGCACCCTCAGGCCAAAAGGCCTGACCCGAACGGACGACCTCACCCAGCACGACCAAACGACCCGACCCGAACGAACGCCCTCACCCGGCGCGACCACCCGAACGGACGCACATGGGAGAAAATGGCAAACGGGCTGCCCGGACGTGCACAAGGCACCCGGGCGGTCACAACCTTGCACATCTGACACGGGCGCCCTCGGGCCAAATGACCGGACCCGAACGGACGAGCTCACCTGGCACGACCAAACGACCCGACCCGAACGAACGCCCTCACCCAGCACAACACGCCGCACCCACCCGAACGGACGCACATGGGAGCGTACGGAAAACAGGCCACCCGGACGTGCACAAGGCACCCGGGCGGTCACAACTTAGCAAATCTGACACGGGCGCCCTCGGGCTAAACGACCCAACCCGAACGAACGACCTCACCCGGCACGACCAAACGACCCGACCCGAACGGACGCCCTCACCCGGCGCGACATGGCGCGCCCACCTGAACGGAAGCACATGGGATAAAACGGCAAACAGGCCGCTTGGACGTGCACAAGGCACCCGGGCGGTCACAACTTAGCAAATCTGACACGGGCGCCCTCGGGCCAAACGACCCGACCCGAATGGACGCCCTCACCCGGTACGACATGGCGCACCCACTCGAACGGATGCACATGTGAGAAAATGGCAAACGGGCCGCCCAGACGTGCACAAGGCACCCGGGCGGTCACAACTTAGCAAATCTGACACGGGCGCCCTCGGGCCAAATGACCCGACTCGAACGGACGACCTCACCCAGCACGACCAAACGACCCGAATGGACGACCTCACCCGGCATGACCAAATGACCCAAATGGACGAACTCATTCGGCACGACACGGCGCGCCCACCCGAATGGATGCACATGGGAGCAAACGGCAAACGGGTCGCCCGGACGTGCAAAAGGCACCCAGGCGGTCACAACTTAGCAAATCTGACACTGTGCCCTCGGGCCAAACAACCCGACCCAAACAGACGCCCTCACCCGGCACGAAATGGCGCGCCCGACCGAACTGACGCACATGGGAGCAAACGGCAAATGGGTTGCCCAGACGTGCACAAGGCACCCAGGCAGTCACAACTTAGCAAATCTGACACAGGCGCCCTCGTGCCAAATGACCCGACATGACCCGAACAGACGCCCTCGCCCGACACGCCCACCCGAACGGATGCCTTCGTGCCAAACTACCCGACCCGACCCGAACAGTCGCCCTCACCCAGCACGACCAAACGACCCGACCCGACCCGAACGAACGCCCTCACCCGGCACGACCAAACGACACAACCGAATGGACGCACATGGGAGCAAGCGGCAAATGGGCCACCCGGACGTGCACACGGCACCCAAGCGGTCACAACTTAGCAAATCTGACACGGGCACCCTCGGGCGAAACTACCCGACCCGAACGGACACCCTCACCCGGCACGCCCACCCGAACGGACGCCCTCACCCGGCACGCCCACCCGAACGGACACCATCACCCAGCACGACACGGCACGCCCAACCAGAACGGACGCACATGGGAGCAAACGGAAAACAGGCCGCCTGGACATGCACAAGGCACCCGGGCGGTCACAACTTAGCAAATCTGACATAGGCACCCTCGGGCCAAACGACCTGACCTGAACGGATGCCCTCACCCAACATGCCCACCTGAACGAATGCCCTCACCCGGCGCGACACGGCGCGCTCGATCGAACGGACGCACATGGGAGCAAATGGCAAACAGGTTGCCCGGATGTGCACAGGGCATTCGGGCGGTCACAACTTAGCAAATCTGACACAGGCGCCCTCGGGCCAAACGACCCGACCCGACCCGACCCGACCCGAACGGACGCCCTTGCCCGGCACATCCACCCGAACGGACGCCTTCGTGCCAAACGACCCGACCCGACCTGAACGGACGCCCTCACCCAGCACGACCAAATGACCCGACCCGACCCGAACGGACGCCCTCAACCGGCATGACCAAACGACCCGACCAAACGGACGCACATGGGAGAAAATAGAAAACGGGCCACCCGGATGTGCACAAGGCACCCAGGCGGTCACAACTTAGCAAATCTGACACGGGCACCCTTGGGTCAAATGACCCGACCCAAACGTACGCCCTCGCCTGGCATGCCCACCCGAATGGACGCCCTCACCCATCGCGACATGGCGCCCCCGACCGAACGGAAGCACATGGGAGAAAACGGCAAACGGGTCGCCCGGACGTGCACAAGGCACCCCGGCAGTAACAACTTAGAAAATCTGACACGAGTGCCCTCGGGCCAAACGACCCGACCCAAACGGACGCCCTTGCTTGGCACACCCACCCGAACGGACGCCTTCGTGCCAAACGACCCGACCCGACCCGAACGGACGCCCTCACCTGGCATGACCAAACGACCTGACCCGAACGGACGCCCTCACCCTACACGACCAAACGACCCAACTCGACCCGAACGGCTGCCCTCACCCGGCGCGACCAAACGACCCAACTCGAATGGCCGCCCTCAACCAACCCGAACGGACGCCCTCACCCGGCACGACCAAACGGACGCACATGGGAGAAAATGGAAAACGGGCCTCCCGGACGTGCACAAGGCACCCGAGCGGTGACAACTTAGCAAATCTGACACGGGCGCCCTCACCCGGCACGACCAAACGACCCTACCCGAACGGACGCCCTCACCTGGCACGACCAAACGACCCGACCCGAACGGACGCCCTCACCCGGCGCGCCCGGCCAAACAGACGCACATGGGAGCAAACGGAAAACAGGCCACCCAAACGTGCACAAGGTGCCCGGGCGGTCACAACTTAGCAAATCTGACACGGGTACCCTCGGGCCAAACGACCCGACCCGACCCGAACGGACGCCCTCACCCGGCACGACCAAACGACCTGACCCAAACGGACGCCCTCGGGCCAAACGACCCTACCCGACCCGAACGGGCACCCTCGGGCCAAACGACCGGACCCGACCCGAACGGATGCCCTCACCCGGAACGACCAAATGACCTGACCCGAACGGACGCCCTCGGGCCAAACGACCTGACCCGACCCGAACAGACGCCCTCACCCGGCACGACCAAACGACCCGACCCGAACGGACACCCTCAGGCCAAACGACCCGACCCGACCCGAACGGGTGCTCTCACCCGGCACGCCCACCCGAATGGACGACTTCGGGCCAAACGACCCGCCCCGACCCGAATGGACGCCCTCACCCGGCACGACCAAACGACCCGACCCGAACGGACGCCCTCAGGCCAAACGACCTGACCCGACCCAAATAGACGCCCTCACCCGGCATGCCCTCCTGAATGGACGCCCTTGGGCCAAACGACCTGACCCGAACGGATGCCCTTACCCGGCACGACCAAACGACCCGACCCGAACGGACGCCCTCACCCGGCACGACCAAACGGACACACATGGGACCAAACGGCAAACGGGCCGCCCTGACCTGCACAAGGCACCCGGGTGGTCACAACTTAGCAAATCTCACAGGGGCGCCCTCGCGCCAAACGACCTGACCCAACCCGAATGGACGCCCTTACCCGGCGCGCCCGGCCGAACGGACGCACATGGGAGAAAATGGAAAACGGGCCGCTCGAACATGGACAAGGCACCTGGGCAGTCACAACCTAGCAAATCTGACACAAGCACCATCCGACCAAACAACCCGACCCGAACGGACGCCCTCACTCGGCGCGACACGGCCCGCCCGACCGAATGGACGCACATGGGAGCAAACGGAAAACAGGCCGCTCGAACGTGCACAAGGCACCCGGGTGGTCACAACTTTTCAAATCTGATACGGGCGCCCTCGGCTCAAACGACCCGACCTGAACGCGTTTGGCCGGGCACCCTCACCCGGCGCGACACGGCGCCCCTGACTCGACCCGAACGCGTTTGGCCCGGCACCCTCACCCGGCGCGCCCGACCTGACCCGAACGTGTTTGGCCCGGAGCGCCCGACCCGACCCGAATGCCTTTGGCTGGGCACCCTCACCCGGCGCGCCAGACTCGACTCGAACACATTTGGCTGGGCGAGTCGGGTGACCCACGACTGGGCGCCTCTGCACGAACTGCACGACAGTGCGGAAGCCATTCCGGGAGCGTCCGGAGTCAGAATTGGGTGCCGTAAATTGCAGAATGTGCGTATTGACGGGCCGCATATAACCATATAGTTGGGAAGCGGATTGGACACACAGGGAGGTCGAGGGACGGTCTAAACTGATTTGTAGTGCCCATTTGAGTGACCCGGCAGCACTTGGGCAGTTTTGTGCAGGATATTCCCAAGGTGAACTCTGATGATTGTAAGTGATTGCTGTAGGCTATTTTGATGGTTGAAAAGCCTTAGAGCTTGGTCAAAAGGAGCAGAAGTGGCTTCTATTGGATTGGAACTTATTATTTCATATTTATGAAACGTATTATCGGTCGGAATCATTATTAACAGGGAATTGCCCCTCCCTTGTATGTATGAGCGTACTTGTGGATTGATAATGATGTTTATGTTTATTTCCGCATATCAAGAGAACATTTGGTTAATAACTAACAAGTGTTGCTAAAGGCGTAGTCTATATACTTGAGTATTTGGAAAAAGAAAAAAGTACAGTAGTTCCGCACCCGTCTATAGCATGGTTGAAAGACACCGAAGGTATAGGGGCGTGACAACTAGGCACACGGGCGGTCACAACTTAGCATTTTCGATACGGCCTCCCTCACACGACCCGACCTAAACCGAACGTGTTTCCTTGGGCGCCCTCACACGGCATGACCTGACCCGCTCGAACGAAGACACAAAGGAGCAAACGGCAATCGGGTCGCACGAACGTGCACAAGGCACAGGGCGCGGTCACAACTTAGCATTTTTTATATGGCCTCCCTCACACGACCCGACCCGAACACGTTTCCTTAGGCGCCCTCACACGGCACGACCCGACCCGCCCGAACGAAGGCACAAGGGAGAAAACGGAAAACGGGTCGCACGAACGTGCACAAGACACATGAGCAGTCACAACTTAGCATTTTTTATACGGCCTCCCTCACACGGCACGACCCGACCCGACCCACCCGAACGAAGGCACAAGGGAGAAAATCGAAAACTGGTCGCGCGAACGTGCACAAGGCACGCGGGCGGTCACAAATTATCATTTTTTATACGGCCGCCCTCACACGACCTGACCCGAATGCATTTCCTTGGGCGCCCTCACGCGACCCGACCCGACCGAATGCATTTCCCTGCTCGAAGATATGCATCCCATACTGCAACATCATTGTAGTATGAAGCCTCCAATGAATGAAACTCCATCATGAACTCCCATGCATCATCCTATCCAAAGCGTTGGCAAGCATACTTGTATTGCCCATGAGTGCCACCACAAGTTGTTTTCACGCTGCAAGTCATATGAATGTGCTCATAGGCTGCTCATCCAACCAATGTCTTGTTGCTCAAAGTGAACAACGTCCACCAGCCCATCTATAAAAGATCTCCATGTAGCACCAACAATCAATCATGCTCAGCATATTCCTTCTCGACACTCCTCCATGATGCTCATAAGTGGCACCCAGTAAGTGCACCTACATAATATCTCCACATAATGTCCTGCCATGCCCTCGTGTCAATGTACATGACTTTGGTTGCCCATGTGTCCATCAAGAGTAGACTCGCCTCAACCCTAGTCACCATCATGTGTATAGTGTACAGGTTAAGTGCCCTTGGTCACTTCTACCATCATCATCATGGGTACTTCCTCCAAGGCTTCTCCCCCGCTAAAGGTGCACCAAGAGTTCCTTCTTGGTTGTAAGCCATGAATAAGTCTACCCAGACAATGTTCCCTACCACCAAGGCAGTCCATGAGTCATGCCGGGCACCTAGCCAGTTTCCATGTGGCTAAGCATGACCCATATCTATCACAGAGATCATCAAGTTCCACGCTTGTCACGGGAATTTGAACCTACTAGAGCGAGGTCACAAATTTCCCTATAAAGGCCTACAACGAGAAATGCTCCCCTTGCTTCTCCAATGTACTTCCATCATAGTCATCTGAGGAAAGGTCCTCCATGGTATTGGAAAAGAATTCATCTTCTTTCCCATCCCTGCATACGGTCCATCTCCCAGATGCTCAATTGAAACACGAGCCATGTCTTCATGAAGAATCTCTAAGCGAGTGTCCTCCATCCTCATCAATGTCTGCAATGCTTCCGATCCTGGTACCGCCTGCTCATAAAGTTCCTCCTCGATCATTGTCACTTCTGCAACATTTTCATGTGGTTCATCCCCCAATGCCTACAATGTGCTTGGTCCAGGTCAACTTGTTCCACGAGTTCTTCCTCGATCATATATGCATCCTCAACATCCTCCCCAGAATCATCCATCACCGATGCTTGCGATGTGCCTGGCCCTGGTCCAACATGTTCATCAAGTTCGTCCTCGACTTCTACCACATCTGCAACATCCTTGTGATAATCATCCACCATCAATGCTTGTAATGTGCTTGGTCCTGGTCCAACTTGTTCATCAGCTTCTTCCTTGACTTCAATCACATCTACAACATCCTTTGGTTCGGCCACAGTGGGCTTCATGCCACCATGCTTCATCTTTCCAAGGTCTCTAAGCTTGAGAATCTTATCAAGTAACTTCCTTCACTCTTCTTCCACCTTGTCCATTTCTGCTCGGAGAATTCTCACTTTCTTCATAAGTCGAAACATTTCATCTTTTCTCATGCCATATGTCCTCCTCTTGCATAATGTATCAATGGTCCGACTTGCCTCCTCAAACTCCTTTTCCACTTCCTTCAACTTCTCTTTAATTTCTTTGAAGTTAATTTCCAATGAAACAAACTCATCCATCAAGCTTCAATACCACTTGCAACACTACAATGGTATCCCTGCTCAATAATAATAATAAAAAATCCACAAAAATGTAGCTCTGATACCAACTGTCACGCCCCTATACCTGTGGTAGTCTCTCAACCACTCTATAGACGGTTGCGGCACTACCTTATTTTTTTCTTTTCAAATACTCAATAATTAGACTACGCCTAACTCAACACTTGTTTAATTAATCTTCCAAAGTGCTCTTGTGCAGAAATAAAACATCAATATCAAACCCACATGAATGCCCATACATCCAAGGGAGGGGAAAGTCCCGTTAGTAAGTCTACCCAGTATTATGCTTCAATAAATATGTACAATATGCAATAACTATACAACCAAGCCTCCATAAACCATTTATGCTTCTTGCCAAATGTGCTTGTACCTGGGTCTAGCCTTAACAGCTTCCCAATAGTGCAAAAAATCCAAAGGAACCCCAAAATTCCCTTTTAGAACATGTTTCTGAAGTCTGCGCGAATTCTGGTTCGAGTGGGTCACTCGGGTCACAGACGCCCTCGGCACCGTGACCGCGTTTCCGCATGCGGGTCACCGGGGTCACGGTCTGCACGCGTTTCCTGAACGCGTTCAGGTCACGTTCGACCCTACCTGACCCTGCTGAATGAACTTCGCGCCTTCAAACACTGTTCCGCGCGTCCGGAACGCAGGCGCGCTGCATGAACCCGACTCGACCTGAACGCGCCCTTCCTGAACATTGTTCTACACGCGTCCTGCAGAAGGAACCTGACTCGACCATGCACTGAACACTGCACCGCACGCGCCCTGCAGAAGGAACCCGACTCGACCTGCGGGTGAACGCCGAACGAGTTTTTACCCGACTTGACCCAGACTCCGTTTCCCTGCTGCGGCTCCGCCCTCCACCCTCGACCTTCACTCTGGCTCGAGCATTAGCTTGCCAATGGTGGAATCAGCAAGATGTTGATGTCCTTCTTTCTTTCCTTTATCGTCCATCGCAAGTCCTCCTTTCGTATGTGCCTTTGCCCACACATTGCTTCCATGGGTGGGGCTTGACCCATATAAGGCTGACCCAGTAAACGCCCATAAAGCCTTGGTTATGACGTGGCATTTCCTCCTTAACGTCGGCTTGCCACCACAGCCGGCCTATAAAACCTCCAAGTCAACACACGGCCATTTTTGGACGCGTTTATGCACGTCGCTCCTAAACGTCGCACGGTCACCATGATAACGTTGCATAGTAGCCGAATGATGTTTTCGTCCGTCGGCGCGCCCGTCTAACCTTTCGTCGTGGTTTTCGTCATTCGTCGCATGTCCACCGAACGCTTCCAACGCCTTCCGTCATCGTCCTCGACTCGTGGGTCTTACAGGGGCGGTTTCCGTCCATTGAACAAGGACATGGAAACCTTACATTTCGCATAGTTGGGTGACTGTCGTCACGGCAGGGCGAGGAAACCTGTCATGCCCCTAGACCTTCGGTGACCTTTCAACCGTGCTATAGACGGGGTGCGGCACTACCGTACTTCTCCTTTTCGTAATACTCAAGTATGTAGACTATGCCTTTAGCAACACTTGTTAAATTAGTTAATCAAATGTTCTTTCAATGTGTGGAAAACATAAACATCATCATCACATCCACAGTGTATGCCCATACATACAAGGGAGTGGCAACTCCCAGTTAATAATGGGTCTGCCCGATAATATGTTTCATAAATACGAAATAGAGTATAAGTTCCAATCCAGCAAAAGACCCCCTTTGCTCTTTGGCAAGGCAAGTCACTTTTTTTCCAAGCTTACAATGCTTGACAATCATTAACTAGCCCACAACAATCGTTTACAACACTAGAATTCACCTCGGGAATATCCTGCATAAAACTGCCCCAAGTGCTGCCGGGTCACTCGGGTCGGCACTGCAAATGATTTCAGACCTCCCTGTGAGCTCTCTGTTTGTCCAATCCACTCCCCCAGCTATGTGGTTAGCTTCGTCCCATCAAAACGCACCTACTTCAACTTTCGGCACTCAATTCCGACTCACGATGCCTTCAAAACGACCTCTGAACTGAAGCTTGGATCATGCGGACGCCCTGCCCGACCCGACCTTGCACTGCGGACGCCCTGCGGAGAAGTTTCGCATGCCCTGCACGTC
>JAXQQM020090494.1:0-5000 GCA_034641835.2 Pinus albicaulis | reverse complement strand
GCACGGACGACCACCTCCGCTGCTCCCTACCATATTTCAAGGAGCGCGTTTGATTGGGATGCGACGCCCAGACAGACGTGCCCTCGGCCGAAGCCTCGGGCGCAAATTGCGTTCAAAAACTCGATGATTCACGGGATTCTGCAATTCACACTAAGTATCGCATTTTGCTACGTTCTTCATCGTAACAAGAGCCGAGATATCCGTTGCCGAGAGTCGTTTCCGTGTGTTACCAAAATATCGCACCCCCACGACAAATGGCTAAAAGCCAACCCAACGTACAATGTGTCGCAACAAGCCCCCTTGCCACTCAAGAAAACCGCACTCCATAACCGACTCACTAAAGGGAAGGGGCTCAAACAAGCCCCCCTGCCCGAACCCCATGCCTTTGCAGAAAGGGGGGAACTGCAAGGAACGGTGATCGAGAAGGACTAGGGTGGCCAACCCAAGAGCTCCCGCTGCTTTTCATCCTTCTTGAAGACCCAACCGCAACAGTTCCCCCTTTTCTTCTCCGTAACACTGCTGGGGGCCAACAAGAGGAAGGGAAGGGGAATAAATAGCACATATGCATATAACAGAAAAGAAAGAGAAGGTGGCTCCCACCCCCTCACAAGGGAAATCTCAAGCAGACAAACAAGAAGAGCTGCTTTCCAAACCCCGTGCCTTTTCAAAAAGGGTATAATTGTAAAGAACGATGACCAAGAAGGACTAGGGTGGCCACCCTGAAACTCACACTTCTTTTCGTCCTTCAAGAACATCAAGCCCACTACAAATCCCCCTTTTTTCTCTGTAAAGATGGGGGTCGGAACGAGGAAAGTAAGAAAAACACATGAAAGAAAGAGAAACAAAATTTTCCACCCACTCAAAGGAGGAGGCCCAAAAGATAACAAATACTTCTCGAGCCCCGCGCCCTTGCAAAAGGGGGGGGAATCGCAAGGAATGACAATTGGGAAGGACTAGGGTGGCCAACCCGAGAGCTCACACTGCCTTTCATCCTTCGTGAATGCCAATCCTCAACGATTCACCCTTTTCTCCATAAAGCTAGGGGCCGAAAGGAAGAAGAGAAAAAAGCAACCCAAAAAGAGAAAAGAAAAAAGAGAACCAAAACATGGCCGAGGCTCAAACACAAAACAGGCTTTCAAGGCCCCGTGCCCTCGCAAAAAGGTGGGAACTGCACAGATCAACGACCGAGAAGGACTAGGGCGGCCACCCCAGCAGGAACTTGCACTGCTTTTTCATCCTTCCGAAAACGTCAAAATCCACGGCAATCCCACCTTTTCTTCGTAAAGCTAGGGGGAACAAAACGAATCACAAGGGGAGGCTCAAACACAGTACAATATTTTCCAAGACCCGTGCCTTATAGCAAAAAAGGGGGGAACTGCAAGGAATGACAACCGAGAAGGACTAGGGTGGCCAACCCAGGAGTTTGCATTGCTTTTCATCCTTCTCCGACACCGACCCACAAAAATTCTCGCTTTTCTCCATAAAGTTGGGGACTGGAAGGGAAGAAAACGACGACATGAAAGAAAGAAAAACCAAGCATTACCCACCATAAAACTCGCGACAAAAATACAATTTAAGAGAAAGGGGGCCAAATTTCAAGCAACGCTAGCTATAAAAATAAAGGGCCACCACCACGCGAGGGGACGTTGGCTTAAGAAAAAAGAAGGAAAACAAGTCACCCAATCAAAAGCATCCCACGTTTTCGCACTCTTCCACATACTACATTGCGACGCAACATCCTTTCTATCTACACGACATAACGAGCGGAAATCAAACAACCAAGCAGAGACAAGCCACAACCTAAACTTGACCACTAGAAAAGCTGAGGGCCCCGATGAGACAACTGCCTAGAGCACGTTACTACTAAGAGGTAAACAACCCCCCAACCCACACAAGGCTTCAGACAGAAAATGCACTAATAGCAAACCCGCCCTGCTATTGCACCCCTCCATGTACAGGACACCCGACAACCTTTCTAGCCAAAAATTCAAGGGGGCCCAAACAACCGGAACTCCAAAGAGGAGTTATCGCAGGCTGACACTCAATGCTAGATAAATCCCAGGGCCACAAATACGCCGGCGGTGCAACGTCACACCCTAAAAAGAGGGAAGCCCCCAAAGTGCACACCACAACGCTATTGCAACAATCGATACATCCAAGAAATGACCAAGTCATGCAAAAAAACCCAGAATCGAAATGGTGAGGACTAGGACATAACCTGCTTCCTACTTTTCCTTGGAAGGGGGAGTGGCTCAAGAAAGGACGAGCAATTCCCTCAATACCAAAGGGGCACGAGAAAATAATGCTACCTCATGCCCATTGACGAGGAAACTTGCAATTTTGATGGAGCTCGAACCAAGGGAGGGCTATTTCATTACCTAGACCCAACCATTCCACGAGGGCATGTCAAGGAACAGTCGAGAGGACTAGGGTGGCCAACCCAACGGATTGCTCCGCTCTTCATCCATCCCATATTTGACCCCACCCCAACATTTTCCCCTCGTGAAAGGGTTGAGGTAGGAAGCGCACGCGCAACCACTCCCTTGACCCAACCACCAACAAAAAGGCTCACCCAAGCAAACACAAAAACCACCACCGCCGCCTTTTGGAGAGAACCAACTATGGAGGCCCACATCTTCCAACGAGCAAAGGACCGAGCACCGCCGCTACGAACGAGTCTGAATTTTTCCATCGTGTTTCCCAAGCACCTCGACTGCAGCAACCATGCCCCGCCGAATGGACCATTGGAGAGGGGGCTCCCAAGCAACGAGCTTCCGAACCCCATACAAAAAACACATTAGGGGAAATAATAACAAAGGATGGGACAAGCGCAAGCATCGCTTGCAATTACATGAAAGAACAAGCGTGAACTGAAGATAGGAAACTAAAAATGTTTCGAGTCTCTTTCGCAAGAGGCACCACCCCGGCAAAGCATCAAACCCGCTCACCTAGAGACACACCACACATTCCTAGATTACATACAATCGAAATCCACACACAACCCAAACGAAAAAACAAAACCCTGCTATCAATGATCCTACCGCAGGTTCACCTACGGTAACCTTGTTACGACTTCTCCTTCCTCTAAATGATAAGGTTCAATGAACTTCTCACGACGTTGACAGCGGCGAACCACCGTCGTCGACGCAATCCGAACACTTCACCGGATCATTCAATCAGTAGGAGTGACAGGCGGTGTGTACAAAGGGCAGGGACGTAGTTAACACGAGTTGATGACACGTGCTTACTAGGAATTCCTCGTTGAAGACCAATAATTGCAATGGTCTATCCCCATCACGATGAAATTTGAGAATATTTCCCAATGCTCTCGAACCAGGAAGAAAAAATCGTTGGCTACATCAGTGTAGCATGCGTGTGGCCCAAAATATCTAAGGGCATCACAGACTTGTTATTGCCTCAAACTTCCATGGCCTAAATGGCCATAGTCCCTCTAAGAAGCTGGCCACGAAAGGGAACCTCCGTGTAGCTAGTTAGCAGGCTGAGGTCTCGTTCGTTATCGGAATTAACTAGACAAATCGCTCCACCAACTAAGAACGGACATGCACCACCACCCATAGAATCGAGAAAGAACTCTCAATCTGTCAATCCTTACTATGTCTGGACCTGGTAAGTTTCCCCGTGTTGAGTCAAATTAAGCCGCAGGCTCCACTCCTGGTGGTGCCCTTCCGTCAATTCCTTTAAGTTTCAGCCTTGCGACCATACTCCCCCGGAACCCAAACACTCTGATTTCTCAAAAGGTGCTGGCAGAGTCCTTAGAGCAACATCCGCCGATCCCTGGTCGGCATCGTTTATGGTTGAGACTAGGACGGTATCTGATCGTCTTCGAGCCCCCAACTTTTGTTCATGATTAATGAAAACATCCTTGGAAAATGCTTTCACAGTGGTCCGTCTTTCATAAATCCAAGAATTTCACCTCTGAAAATGAAATACGAATGCCCCCGACAGTCTCTATTAATCATTACTCTAGTCCCGAAGGCCAACACAATAGGACTAGACTCCTATCACGGTATTCCATGCTAATGTATTCAGAGCATAAGCTTGCTTTGAGCACTATAATTTTTTCAAAGTAACAGCGCCGGAGCTGCGACCCAGCCAGTTAAGGCCAGGAGCACACCGCCGACAAAAGGGATGGAAGGGCAGGTGCACACCGAGTAGGCGGACCGACCTTTACGACCCAAGATCCAACTACGAGCTTTTTAACTGCACCCTCCCACTTCAAAGGGAATTCAAAGTTCTCTCTTATAGAGAGCCAGCCTGAACACCCATCAAGTCAAGGAGAGGTCAACATATCATGTAAAGCTCTTATACCTTGCACCTCTTGCATCCCCAAGAAGGGATTAGAGCCCACACACACTACATGCCAAGGACATGCAAGACATCAAACGTAATGGACGATGGATGCAAGATCCACAAAGTGAAAAAATGGGTCAACCCACCAAGTCACATTGCACCGAGGCTGCCTAGGAGTTGGTAACCACCCCCCAACCAGAAAGGATGGCAAAAGCCTTATCACCCACGACAGCCACAGTGAATGGACAAAGGGGAGAAAACAAAAACAAGACTCTCTTAGAAATTCCCCCCAAACCCTCCCTGCCTCGCACCAAGGCCACCTAGGAGTCCACTCCGACAGCGGCAATAGTGGACCTCGAGCAAAGGAAAAAGAAGGAAGTAGAAGGAGAATGACCAAGTTGACAACCTCTAAGTATCTCATTTCGCTACATTCTTCATCGTAACAAGAGCCGAGATATCCGTTGCCGAGAGTTGTTTCCGTGTGTTACCAAAATATCGCACCCCCACGAGAAATGGCTAAAAGCCAACCCAACGTACAATGCGTTGCAACAAGCCCCCTTCCCCCTCAAGACAACCGCACTCCATAACCCACTCACCAAAGGGAAGGGGCTCAACAAGCCCCCCCCCCCCCCCCCGTGCCTCATAGAAAAAAAGGGGGGAACTGCAAGGAACGATGACCGAGAAGGACT
>JAXQQM020075140.1:0-13468 GCA_034641835.2 Pinus albicaulis | reverse complement strand
AAAATTGATTAAACTAGGAATGAAACAAGGCTAAGTTACTTATCTAAACCATATGAACAAATCTTCTCAGGTAGCAGGGGCCCTCTACCACCGGATTAGCACGCAAATCTACTCAAGATTGACTCAGCTCTTGCAATAAAGTGATGCTTCTTTCATTAAAGGAGAAATTCTTTGAAAAACAGAGTATTACGGTCTTCTGAGATCTAGCAACAAAACAAAATCTAGCTAGCTGTTTCTCGGTCTCCCGAGCCATACTTATAACAAAATTACATAACTTTCTTTGAGATAAAACAGGAATAAATGTCTTTCCCAACTAAAATCAAACTAGAACTCTGGTGGTGGTCTCGTACTATGATTAAGGACATCTGTACAGTCCTTGTCCTATTAGAAGTCTATCTCCTAGTTTTGGTTTCCCACGTGCATAACTACCTGTAGACTCGAGCTCAGACTTTGTGGAGAGCAAGAAATGATGGGGGAGTGATGTGGAATACAACCATATGCGTTTTCCCTTGAGGTGACACCTGGAACCTACGTAAAAATGAAGATAGCTACGGAATAGGCGATTGGCTACAGAATGACTGCGTTCTGTAGCCGAGTCTAGTCAAAAATTGCTACAATAACAAAATCATGAAAACATAGCAAGTTAGTCATTATATACATTCTTAAAGTAATCTTAATCAATCCTAGCCTGTAATTGATGAGGGACAAAGGAAATGAAGTGAAATGTGGTGGAAAAGAAGGACATCTTTGGGGCTCAACACCAAGCACTGGAAATATGTGTTGCTACTGCTGCTGTTGCTGGGAACTGTTATTATTATGAAGAAGAACCATGTGTGGAAGGCTGTTAGAATTCTCAAAATGATCTGCACTTTTAACCATGAATCATACTCAAAAAACCCAGAACAACCCATAAATGGTTTGGTCAGATTTTAAGTTTTGATTTTCGGCCTTTTTTGAGTTGCCCACTGCATTTCTGTTTCCTGACTTACGAACTCCCTGAGAATGACTGTTGATATGGGGCTGAAGCAATGATATATTAGCTGAAACAACACCCAGTCAACTCAATAGGTGAAGGGCTAGTCCCCTCACTTGAAAATAAACTCAAAAATTGGAGATTTCTCTCCTCCACTGCTACACCCTTGCAACACAACCCAACTCTAAACATAACTGCGTTGTACATGAGATTGAAGCTTGGCCAAAAGCCTGATTGTGTAATTATAGTGAAAACTCCTCCAAGAGCTCCTCAATGGAAGAGGTGGGATTCCCGATCAGGAACACCCTGTGCTAAACAACACATGCAATCTTAGCTAAACATCTGAAGAAAGATATATGTCTAAACAGACCATATGTCAAAATATAAAATATACCAAGATGAATAATATGGCTTCCATCCTCTTCCTTTTATAATATATGAGCATCTAAACCCTAAGCCCCATCCATTAATGACACTACTTCCATGCAATGTGTCTCAATCTAAAACTACGTTGTCCCTCCATTAATTTCCATTCCTCTATGACAACGCTGTTGATTTGGTCAAAGATAACCTAGTCCACATGTTTTAGCCCCTGTTCACACCTTAGGGTGTTTTAATGATCTAGAAAGATGATCCACTTTCAAATCAGAAGTGGTTTTATTAACAAGAAAGAGAAAAATGGGTGTCCCTACCCACTTATTCACCTATCTAAGTGACAAAAAAAACTTTAATATTCCAATTAGCTATAGGCTAATTTAGGAAGATTACATAAAGGCGGTCTTATGTTGATCGACCAGAATAATTTTAATTTGGTTGTACCCAAAAAACCCGTCCATAAGGGAAAAAATCTCACTCCCAGCACAGTCATTGATGATTTTATCAATAAAAGGAGTGGGATAATTATCCTTAGGGCAAGTACAGTTAATGTCATGGTAATCAATGCAAACACAAATGGTACCCTGTTTCTTATCTACAGGAAAAATATTGGAAACTCATTCTGTCAAGGGAATCAGATAGATAAAACCAGCTTTAAGAAGTTTTTCAGCTTCTCCCTTAATAGTGGTTGCCTTTATAGGGTGCACAGGATGAAGATGCTGGCGAACAGGCTTTGCACCAGGATAGGTAGGAATCTCATGCATCACTATACTTGGATCGATTCCGGGCATCTCTTCATAAGACCATGCGAAAATGTCACGAAACTTGTGGAAGAGACTAGTACAGGCCTGTATCTCATCGGGAGAACAAGTCACCCCAATATGGATGTTCTCGATGACCCTCGATTTAATGGAGATATCGATAGGCATCGTATGTGTAATGTTGCTCATGTTACCTTCCACAAAGAATTCGTGTGTTAGGATAGGCGTTTGAAGCGGAGGAGAAGGAACTTGAGAAGTGAACCTCTCAAGACAACTTCATGTAAAAAAAAAAATATAACAAAAAAATCATGCAATACCTCATAAGGTTCCCTCTCCATTTGATGAACAAGTTCTCCCATAGGAACATCTGCAACAGTAAACTGTACAATATACATGTACAGTTAAATATATATATAATTTATATAAATTAAAAGCTTTCAAATGAAAATGCACGTGTACATATATAAACTTATTTTCAATAATATTAAAAAAAGGAACTAAAGACAACTTGTTCAAATGCTGTGGATGTTCCTATCTCCGTCGCTAGAGTCCGCGGATTAAAGAAATCTTCTATAGGAACCTAAATTCAAAAAAATTTAAATAACTCAAAATATAGATATATATATATATATATATATATATCTCAATTTTTAATGGAACTTTTTGAGGTAGAATATATATATATATATATATATATATATATATATATATATAACTTTTAAACATAAATTTTAAACTTGTGAAAAATTGTCCATACTTGTGGCTCATCTCCCAAGGAAGTAGAAGGTACATCTCCCAAGGAAGAAGAAGGTACCGCCATCCCAAAAACATCAGACGGAATCAGTATCTGTTAAAACATTTTATCAAATTATATATATATACATACATGTACATGTGTGCACAATTATTTATTTTAAATTCACTTAAAAAACACTAACATTTGCCAACATATCTTGATGGTCAAACCCATCTGCATTGTTTAAACCAGAGGTCCTGAACGTGATATTAACATTTTCGTCACGCATCATGTGTGAGAACTGCAAATGGTGTTTTAACATATAATCATACATTTTTTTTTAGATTAATGTACATACAAATAAATGTATACATGTACATACACATGTATTTATTACAAATTGTACACATGTATATGTATGTTAAAATAATTTCAAACCCTAAGGTCACTAACACATACCGTTCCGGTGCCCTCTTCCTCATGAAAAATTAGGTCTTGCAAACCATTGCGACAATTTTTTGCATATATTCAGAGATCTTCAAAATTCATGTTGTCAATCTCCTCATCTGTACAATACACAAAATTGGTACGCACATTTTCACGTGCTCTTTGTTGATTTAAACAAAGATCGACTCCACCCAATCCGCTATGAACATTTTCGATCATAACATCCCTTGCTTCTTGAATTATTTGAGAAGTTGCATCCATCTCTGACCGCAGAGTTTCGACTCGAAACAATCGACTCACCAATGGTGGCTCAGGGTGAGGCAACTCTACATCTTGCTTAGTGCACTTACGGTCATATAATCGACCTTTCCCCGAGCCAAAAAAAGCTGATGGAAGGTCATTGTAGTTGGGTTTCACAACCAAAAAAAAATTTGCATAAAAAATTTGTGCAAAATAAACAGGAACCTCATCGTTCCATGGAAGCCTTCCATAGGCCACAAGGTGCCTATCATACAAATAACGAGCTATGTCTGGGTGCTTGAAATATTGCACCTTCAACATTTTTATTTTTGGCCCTTCCTTGTAATTAAACATTGACTTGGCCACTTCTTTTGTAACTTTTTGTTTTACGTCCTCCCATTTATCTAGACCCATTACTATTTCTTTTCTCTTTCTCATCATTTCTACAAATGAATCCATCATTGGCCCAAGATTTTTGTACACATTTACATTTCACCCAATGAATGTGTAACTATTTCAAGGCTTTTTCGACTCTCAGCAGGTAGAGACAAAGCCACGAGATCTCTTTGCAATTTTTCATGAAGTCTTTCACACTTTTGTAAGGTGCATTCCCCCATGTTGGTTTCCCATGGTATATCAGTAATCTTGGCCAGATAAGTTGTGCTGGGTTGAAAACCTTCTTCTTGAATGTAGCTGGTTGCCCTGCGTCTATTTTGACCACTAGTTCGAACATTTTCGTCCTCTGCATCAATATATATAAAATTTCATATATTAGAAAAAACATGTGTAAAAAAAGTTGTACAAATTTAATGAAAAAATATTGAAATTGATGGCAACCTTGACATTGTTGGTTAGCTTCTTCTCCAACATGACCCTGCTGAGAACCAGACCCGGAATGACCCTGCTGAGAACCAGACCCAAAATGACCCTATTGAGAACCAGCAGCTGTTGATTGGCCTTTGGGGGAATAAATATCACCCCCTTCACGCAACCTGCTACCACTCATTGATGGCCCTCTAGGTGGATTTAAACCACCACCAACCTCTCAAGACGAGGGAGAAGCTTCATAAACAAATACGAATTTATAATCAATTGAAAAATACATTCATGTGTATATATAAATACATATACATATTCATTGATTAAATTGCGTGAACCATACCTCGACCGGTTGAACCATGGGCACGCTCCATGGATGGAGTAGAAACCCTTCTCCTCTTACCTCCTAAAAAATAAAATATGAAACTTATTAACAACTAATTTAACTCACAAAGTTAATAAAAAATCAATTCCATATGTACACACATGTATGGAGATTTAAGATTATATTTAAATACCGTGAACATCCCCCGATCCCTGAACCTCCATATGGGATTTGGCTAATCTTCGTTGTTCATCCTCCATGATATATATATCTATTGGTCGACATTTACACAAAATAGATTTCAGAAAATCAATTTGTAATTTAGTGTACACAAATTATGTAGAACACAACTTTCAAAGCAATAATTGATGTGTGAAACTAAATTTAATCGAAAAATAAATTATAAAAATGATAAGTTCACCAAATTGCGCTTTACATGGTGGGAGCACACTTGGTATAAAATTTACCACTTATACACTTTAGTTTGTGGGAGAAATGACACATGTACATAGTTTACCTTAAAGTTGTTATGTTTTATGGATATTAAAATGAAGAACTTCTATTTAGATCCATTCCAGAGATTGACTGTAGGGGCATTTACTAGATATGTCACCTTTCATAAAAGATGAGATCCAGAGGCTACCTAGCCCTTTACAGACTCTACCTATAGAACTTGTAGAAGTAAACACTAGAGGCATTAACAATATCAAAGAACATTTTCATGCTCAGACATGGGAATGTGTCTCTTTCCCTACGCAAAAAAATAGTTCAAGGTAGTTAATCTTCATAGACACGTCATCAAGCAGGTCAATGTGATCATCCCCAACTTACTTTTCATGAAAATAGGCTTGTAATCCTCTACAACCTGGTGGATGGAGTTGAATGGGAACTAGGTCAAGGCCTTTACAAAATACATGCTAGTGAATAACACTTACTAGATTATGCCAACAAATAAAGTGGGAGAAATGTTTTCTCCTCGAGGTTATCCAATTGGGTGTGTAATACCAACTTCACCCATTTCCTAACAGGTTTCTCTCTTAGGTTACAAAGTGTCTTCACCTTATTAGTTATATATTTTCAATTTCCCGTGGATTCCTTGAATTTTTTCTCCTACCATCTCCCTCTCTCACTCCCCAAATTATTGTCATCAAACATGCCCCATTGAGGATCTGGAGCAAATTTTGCACCATACTTAGAACTGTCATTGCTACTAATTGAAATTGGAGAGTCATGTATACTAGATTGCTTGCTTAAGTGGCTCTTACTTGGACAATATCCTGAGATGAGTTTGACATGATGGTCATATGAGGCTGGAAGCTACTTGGTGTAATTTTCCTTAAATCTTGAAAAAAACAGAGCAAAAATGTCATTTTCGATCATTTTTTATTAGCTTATGCATACAGCAGATGTTATCACAATTGCAACACAATCATGTTCCATGAGCATGAATTATGAATGTTGCAAGCCAAATTGCAAGGAAATTTGCATTCATTTTAGGCAAAAGAAGGCTATGAAATTAAGGTCCATGCTAGAAAAAATTATGCAAATAAGGTTGCTAAGTCTTGATACTTACCATGTGTTTCAAAGCCATAACGAAGGTTGGATTTGAGAGTGTCCTCTCAAAGCCTTGTCTTGAGATGAAATTTAATTCAATGTCTCTTAGAGTTGCAAGGTGGAATTGATAGAACTATTTGATTTCTTTACCATAGATGGATATCTCCTTTCATCTATACCTTTCTCTACCATCTTATTTCCAAGTGAAATGGGAATTTTCACATTTTGAATGCCATTAACATGTAGTTTGGTAGTCTGCTAGCTAGACCTATCACAAGTAAGGTTGTCATACCAAACTATTTCTCTTGCTCAACTCAGTGACCATGACTCTCTTCTCACACTGCTTACCATATAAGATCTTCAATTGTACATGTCACACAAAGTTGGGGGTTCTAGGTCTACACCTATTAGGTAAAGTTACATATTTTATGGCATTGTGGTCCTTAAATTTGGAGGTGTTCCACCTGAAAAAGTAGGCATTAAATATGGATGAAAGGGATTTGTTTTAACTTTGATAGAATTTCCTTGTGGAATTACTAAATTTCTCGACGACATCATACTAGCTTTGCTCAGAGAAGAAGGTTTTGGAGGAGAAATTGAATTTTTTCAACTTATTTTTAGCATTGAAGTTTGAAATAGTAGTTTTGATGACTCCATTGATGACCTTGCTGAGGAATTTTATGCACACAATATTGACTTTGAATATGGTTTAGAAGATGTTGAAGAAGTTGTAGATTTTGGTGTTGTCACTGAATGTTTCGTTGTTGTTGGACTTGATCAAGACACAATTTAACTTTACGAGCAGATTGAAGACCTTGAAGAGGTTTTAGATTTTGTTGTTCTCACTGAAGGTTTTTGTCTGGTTTTGTTTCTTAAACCATCATTTCCATAGGACATTTTTGGTGAATATATTCTTGACCTTGATGAGAGGATATGATACCTTGAAGAGGCCACATCTTTTGGTGACGTCACTAATTGTTTCTCTATTATTATGTTTGTTAAACTTTTTTATCCCATAGGAGGGTGTTATCCAATGTGAATTTGAAACCCCCCTCACATTTTTCAATGAAGCTTCTATTTGAATGTTAGGGAGCTACACAAATTATAGAAATTTAATATGATGTGCCAAAAACTTTACAGACATCCCAAAAATAGAAACCACCTATTATATGTCAATTAAATCTACATGGAACCAGCAAGCAATATGGTAAAATATAGAATTACGAATCCCTTCAATTAGTAAAAAAAAAAATATGAAGAAAGCACCCAGAGGACTAGAAATAACAATATAGTAGAGAAAAAGAATAGTATCTCAGCAGCTATAATTGCAAGTCATAAATTAATATCATATATTCCAATTTCAGCACTAAAAGCAAACTCAAAATAACATAAAAGCATAGACAACATTGTTTTACATGTAAGTAAACATTGTTAATGGAAATATGCAACATGGATTGGCATAATCATGCCTTTATCAATGAAATTTCATCATACCATTGAACAATTGTGCGCTAACAATATTTAAATAAGTTAAAGGAAAAAATTGACCTATATTATACAGTTTATGGGATAGAAATCAATATGTAGAAATATTCACTTGGTTTTTATAATTGGATAGAGGAATGACTTAAAATGACCTTGTATGTCTTCTCGTTTTAGAGCTCAAATTTTTGGGAAGGATTTAAGTATCCACCTTTCAAGAATCACTAGAAGAGGTTGATAAAGAATATAGGAAGACAAAAAACTAACCAGTGGTGTAATAAATGGATTTCTTGGGAGGTAGATTGGCATATGGAATTTTGGTAGCTAGAAAATTTCCAAATAAGTTAATTTATTTGAAAACCGAACCTCTAGTTTATTTTGGTTTTAGACAAGGTCTAGAAGTTGAAAAGTGAATTCCCTCTTTCTTCCTCTTACATGTCCAATGATCAGAATCTGGATTGAGGGAAAAAAATTTCCAAAATAAAAATTTTGCATTTTATTTGTTGTACACATGAGTTTTTAAAAGCTAATTAACTCATAAATTTCTCACAAAATACACTTAAAGCTTGACACAAACCCCTTCCCAATTGGCTAACTTTAGACGATCCTAAACACATTTTTATTTAACTAATGAGGGAGATAGCCCAATAAAACTAGTTTGTCCATATTCAAATTAAGTTGGTATCAAAGTAAAATTTAGCTCATTTTAGTCAAGGTTAGTTAGAAGAATTAGCTATTGGTTTCTGTCTTCAATTTCCTCTCAAAATGAATGTGTACATGCTTTTGAGAGACACACTAGAGGAATAAGGTCCAAATTTTTGATGAAAATGTGCTATGAAAGTAAAGGGTTAAAGGAAAACATGTACAAGGCATAGTTGAGTACAAGGCATAGTTGAGCCAAATGTTTTTGAGGAAGGGCCTAATTATTTGGGTCTTGGTTATGGAAAACATGATGGAGAATGCTCCAAAGCCAAGGAGGCACATGAAGCTGTTCCAAGAAGGAATTTCATTTCGTGTTCATTACCTCAAGCTTGTGAAGTTTGTGTTCATGATGAATGGAAAATTTTGACACCCACTTTGCAAGAAGATGTTAATAAACATGCAGCTAATGAGAATGTAAAAGAAGAGGATGTTGAAAGCTCTATCTAGTCATTGAATTCATTGTTAGTATTCAGAGGAGAGCCACTACCTCATCAAATTCACCTCCTTAGGAAGGCGACAATGGTGAATGTTCAAGGTATAAATTTGCCTTTAATCAAATTGCTTTTGATTATGATAAACATGGTAAATATTCACATAAGATATATAAAATAACTTGCACATGTTCCTTTTGTGGTTTGAATAATCATAATGTTTATAGATGTTGGAAGAAGATATCCATACACATTGAAACTTTCTAAATAAATGAGGCAAAAAGTCAAAGGCCCATTGGACAAGGAAAATGATGTTGAAAATAAGATGCAATTGTTTTGCACTCATTGCCATAAGAAAGGTCACCTTGTAGACAAGTGTTGGACTTTGTATCCAACAAGTCATCCACGACATTTGAAGAAGGTGGAAAGAGATATTGACAAGAATGGAAAAGAGGATTCCATAATCGATGAGGGTCAGGATGATTCACATGATGATGAAGTGCAGCTAAAAGAAGCGCCATTGAAATGGTTTGGTAACGGATGGTTAGATTTCTTATCCAATTAAGGCCTTGCATGTATTTTGATGTTTCATGAATTTCTTTGCAAATTCAAAGTATAGTGCATGTTGCATGAAGCAAGATGTTGAAAGTAGAGTTATGTTGACACACTTAAATGCAACAAATATGGAAATTTGTACCTGAGCTCTATTATTTGACTTGAGAGTCGGTTGTTTGAAGAGGCATGTTTTTTCGATTTGTGTTTGGTTGATGGTTTTGTACACCAATATTTAAGAGTACATGGAGATATTCACATGATGTGAATTTTTTTTCTTTGAAGGAGAAAAATGATATGTCAGCGAGCTATGTTTCTTGCATGATGTGTTTTCAATTTGATGGTTTTGTTTGTGACAAGACGTCACAAGATTTTGGGAAGGTCCACTCTTGAGCGAGAACCTCATGATTACAACCTAATCATGAGAATCAAATGGGAGTGCATCCTTATTTTGAAAAAAAACCTCTAGATAGGATTCTAAGCTACCTAGGACTCAAACCATTATTTTTAAATTTGAAATATCATGGTGTGTTGTTTCAATGACTAAATCCACAACCCTAACATAAATTGTTTTATTCTTTTTTTGCAGGATTTAGTTGGTTATATTAAAAGTCAGTTGAATTTAAAATTCTTGGCTTAGTGGCATGAACCAAACATATTGTTTATTAAATGAGGAATTTCTCTCTCCCAATCATTTCTAAATCACCCATATCACCAAGAAAACATGTTTTAAAAGAACATACTTTGGTATGGGAAAGACCTTAGGTCCTTTGACTGTGCACATGTGGTGTGAAAAATTGAAATTGACAATTTGCAAAAAAGTGAAATTATGAATGAAACCACGAAAATGAAAAACCCAAAAGTGGTAAATGATTTAAATAGACCTAATTAATTATTTACCAACATAAATTCTTCAACTTTTAGCAACTAAATGATAAGTAAAAAATAAATAAATTTGTAATTATGGTTCGAAAGTTACATAATCTTAAGAAGCATTTTAAATT
Source organism: Pinus albicaulis (assembly GCA_034641835.2). NCBI lineage: Eukaryota > Viridiplantae > Streptophyta > Pinopsida > Pinales > Pinaceae > Pinus > Pinus albicaulis. The sequence continues at coordinate 3,067 of JAXQQM020075140.1, read as the reverse complement.
AATTCTATCTCATAAAAAGTATCCCTCCTAACTTAACAAATACTATCTCTTCTCCTAAGGTTCACGACCTCCCTTCCTTAGCACACAAGACATAAATACAATTAATATTTCAATATGTTAATTCCTATAAAAAAAAATGAAAAGTTGTATATAGATGGTTTCAAATATTATAAGAAGGTTTTTGATATGGTTGAGAGAATGTGGAAAATAGAATCCATAAACAAATTATTTTTCAAAACGTATTACTTTCAAAGTATCAACAAGGAATGTACAAGGGTGTTAAATGAATTAACGCTATTTATTTAAATTCCATGATGTATATCTTACTCATAATTTTAAAAAATTATTAAATAATGATCTAGATTGGATAATTATATTATTTGTCATATATTTTGATGCTTATAGAGTGAAAAAACTGAAAGAATCAACTTGTAGGGTAATTTTAATGGTGGGTGGAGAATTGGGGTCTAAAACCTTTTGGAGTCATTTTGAGGCATTAAATGACATTTCTGGGGGTCAAACGATTATCCCTTGTGCTGAAATATTGACCATTATTCTACACTTAAAGACATATCCAATGGTGCAAGAAAAACATCAAATGAAGTTCATTCAAAATTTATGCCTTTAGTAAGTTGACCTATCATGTTGACCACCATGGTATGAGAGAATGTCATTTTAGCCCCATTACTCATGCATAGAAAGCTAGCTACATGTGGAATTTTAACAAGACTCTAAAAGGTCTAAAATCACAAACCTCGTTAATGGTTGACAGAGTCAAATCTTACACCTAGTTGGCTATCACGCTATATTAAATACTTGGCCACTAGGAGGAATAAGAGTTCCATTTTGTGTTATTGTATTTTGTTCCATAGTTGAAAATACAACTAGGAGTGTGAAGTTAGAGAGAAAAATGTATGAAGTTAAGTTTTTATAGCAACCTTACAGGCCAAAAGTCTTAGCTAACTCTAGAGAGATTACCTCTTTCTTTGTACTTACATATTTTCCATACCAGAAAAGAGAGAGTAGAGCATGTTTAAATTTTAGTGTTGTTTTTCTCCCATAAGGATTTCCTAGGGAAAAAGGAGTAGAGCATCATTACTTTTTAGGGTTGCTTGTCTCCCATAAGGATTTCCTAGGAAAATAATTGTGTTGATTGTCTAGATATGTATGTGTGTGTTTCATTATGTTCTCTATTTCTTACATTGTGTTTCATTATGTTTTATATTTCTTACACTTCCGCCCTCCTATTTTTCTTTCCAATCAAGGTTTATAAAGTAACATGAGAAGCAACATGAGACTTGGAACAATCATTTTCATTATCTATATGGAAGGCAAGAAGGATTATATCCGCTTAAGCTTAAGCTTATATAGTTTGTCAATTTTTATCATATATATTTTTTGGTAAGGGTAAATGTTTTTTATCTATAGTAAGTCATGAACCCCAATTTTACCTTATGTAAAGCATGATTCTAGGATTACTACAATTTGTACTTGGTTTTTTTATTGTGATGATGCCCTGTCTCAATCACTTGGCCATCTCTCTATGGGTAGTTAAATATTTATAACAATACTTAAGTAATATTTATCTATTTGTATTATGTGAAATGTAAAAAATGGTATACTATTTTTCATAAAATTGTGTTGAGTTTATCATATATTTCGATGAAAGTTGATTATATGACACGTTTTCTTTAAAAGGAGAACAATTTTGTTAAGGTATGAATTTGCAATTTTGTGTGGCTCTTTATCAACCTTCACTTCCTCATTCCTAGAAAAAATCTACTTGCTCATTCGTATACCCACTTTGTATTCAAATGCATGAGTTTTGAACTCTCGGTAACTATGTTTTTACACGCAAGAAAATTATATGTCACATTTTATACTAACTCTAAATATTATTTTGAAGTTTGGATTACTGTTAAATTCTTTTATATAATTTAACATTAGATATAAGTTTAAATTGAAAGCTACTTAGATGAAATATAGCTTAGATATGGCATTTGCATTATTATCTATTTATTGAACTATCATGGACATAATTATTACACATGTTTAATTTACATTATTGTTATCTGATGCTTCTTTGATTTATCTCCTATAGCTTAATGTAATGCTAGATATATAATTTAAGTTGAAGACCCATGAGATAAATATGACTTCTATGTGACATTTGTATTGAATCATCTATTTGTTGTGTTATATTTACATAATTGGTACGCATATCTAATTTGCATTACTAATATGTCATGCTTCTTTAATTTATATTTTATAGATGACCGGAGAAACCCTTTTTAATCTATCCCTTTTGACTTCGGATATGTGGGCAATACTCATCCGCATATTTTTCTATCATAAAGAAGTGAGTAAAATTGTATTCCATTTGTGTCAATGTTAAGGTTAAGCACATGGATTAAAGTTTTATATAAGATACATTGCCACAGTGTACATTTATATCTAAAGAGTCCAAAAGCTCATTCAAGACCATATGTTTTGTTGATGTAGGTTGATTGGTTATATTACATTGCTTTTGCAGTTGTTGTTGTGGGCCTTACCATCTATTCGTTCTAGTAATTGTTGAAACTAATCTTTCACCTTTTTATTTTAAATAGAAATAACTTTTCAAAGACATTTTAATATGTAAAATTAAGGAAAACCCTTTTTTTCCTATGTGAATATGATAATGTCTAACATGTACTTTTTATTTCTGCAGTAGTGACAAAGAGAACACTATTGTGGTTGAAAATGGTCTAAATGAAACCATACCATACACACAACTCAATGAAGAGAGAGAGCCTAATATAGCAAGCATAATTGTAACTCCCTCGTGATTAGAAAATCACGCTCTATAGCATTATGCTTCTCTCCTCCATCGTTATTTTTTTAAGCATTCATTCTTTGAAGAAATGTATTAAAAGAATATTACAATGAAATTTTCATTTCAATTTTTTATATGCTACATTACGATTGTAAAATAATAAGCTACAACTCAAACTAAAAGGAAAAAGGTTTGTTTTTTTTTTATATATTTTTAAAATTTAACAATTATTTAAATAATTTTTTTCCTTTA
>JAXQQM020065320.1:0-62520 GCA_034641835.2 Pinus albicaulis | reverse complement strand
TATATATATATGTTCTCCAACAGAATGTAAAGACCCATGAATTCACTTTAGCGAATGCCCAACACGCACCTCATTTTCTATAAGTTTCGACTTTAGCACAATATATAAATATATCACCATGTATGCATATTCCCCGAGTCAAGCGTTATAAAAATTAATATAAGGGGTTGATTCCATTTAATCAATAGAATATCATCTATCCGGGCCCACTTGCCACACTTTCCGATGCTATACATTACTCCTTGAATTCTTCCGATTGCGATTGATCGCAATCGCAATTTCCATTTGAATGTATCGACATTCCAATGCTCCGATGCTCCGATTCCGATGATTCATTGTTCACTCAATTGTGCCGATGCGATGAGTTGCAATTGAATTCTTCCAATTTCGATTGGATCCTTTGCGATGGTTGTGATGCGATTAATCGCAATCGCAGCTTTCAATATTATGCTTCGATGTTCTTTTCTTACTCCAATCCAACGTGATGTGATTACTCTGATTGCGATTAATCGCAATCGCAACTTTTAGTTGCATGTTCCGATATTCCGATATTCCTATGCTCTGATTCTCTTGTGCGATTAGGCCAGAATTCAAACACATAACAATTATGGTTCATAGATCCATCGGGTCCAGACTTTCATCGCAATCGCAACTCTTTGTTTACATGTTCCGCTGCACAGTTTTTCTCCGATGCGATTGGGAAAGGGTCCCACCTTATGGTACTTTGGTTCTTTCGATCATAAATCACTCCATATAAATTAATATATATGCTTTGGACCTTTGTGAATAAGGCGCAATATATGTAATGCGCTGCATATATATATATAAGATTTATGTTTCATCTTTAGTGTATCCTCCAGCGTGGGTAACGATTCTCGGAATATATACTTTGCTGCTCGGGTTAGGATTCCCGAAATATTGTGTATTCTTCCACCTGGGTTGCGGTTCCAGGAATAAGGTTTATATATATACATTGCCGCTTGGGTTAAGATTCCCAGAATGTTATGTATCCTTCTACCTGGGTTACGATTCCTGGAATTTTATGCTCGCTCTGTCTCTGCCTCTGCTGTTCGACCATTTCATCTTTGCCTTTGCCTTCGTTGTGCCTCTGCCTCTACTTCTCGTTTCATCTCGACCTTTTCATCTTGATGCTGTTTGATAAAGGCTCTGCCTTTGATAACGACTCTGCCTCTATATTCACTGCCTCTGCCTCTTCCTTAGCTGTGCTTTTTTCTTTCTCTGTCGTTGCTTCCGCTCTGTTGTTTCACTGTTACATTTCGACAATATTCTTCCACCTGTCTCCTTTGCTTCCTTTGTTCACTTCTTTGCTGCCTCCTTTGTCTGTCTCTGTCTTTTCTGCCTCCATTTCCTTATTTCTAGTACAGGTACTTCTCCTTTTCCACAGGGTTTATTCAACTCTGTTTATAAACCCTGATAGACTCACAATCATTCATGCACAATCAATTGCACAGAGGAGCCATTTATACTCCTAATTACAGAGTCTCATCATACTCATGTAATGTTGAACAATTCCTCCCATAGATGCAAATAAATCCACCTGAAAACACTTATTCTTGTCTTGGCAGAACTTCTTTTTCTCTTAACTCTGACCCTTTTTCAAAATTCAATGGCCCTCATTTTGTCCTCACTACTCTGCACCTTGAATAGCTCTCTGCTTCTTTGCTATCCTCTGCTCCTTGACTGATGTTGCTCCTTACTTCTCTTTTTGTTGTCTTTGCTACCTCTATTTTTTCCTCCTCTGCTCCTTGAATGATGTTTCAGGTGCTCCTCCTTTGTCATCTCCTTTGTCATCAATGACAACATTTCCAACAGTCTCCCCCTTTGGCATTGATGGCAACACATCCACCGATAATCCAATGCTTCCTCCAAGTATTCCTCTGCCTAGCTTCTTTTAGAAGACCCTTTATTCTATTACCTACTTTTCCTCCCCCTTTGACATTAATGGCAAACGGTTGCACATTTCTTAGTGTTGATTTTGTCTTTGCATTTCCTCTCTCTGATTTGTGTTTAGACCACCTTCTTCTGAATGTGTACCCTGCTGCTCCAGACTCGTGTACAAGACTGGTTGAGAGAACACTTTGAGGATTATTGGACTTGAATAAACACTGTAAATTGATACAATCCAAATCACTGACTCCTTTCACCTGTATAAAGCTAAAAGTGAAGATAATGACACTTCATAGAACACATTGTATCAGCTTTATCTAATCATAGAATGCATCATTGGATTAAACCTAAAATACTGAGAATGCTTCAAATATACTTTAGTCTCTATCTGATGTAGTGCGCCAATACATTTCTGGTGAGGAAGATTGTGGATGGAATATGTCTTCTTCTGCAATACTCATCTGTAGTACAGCATTTGTTCAATTGTGATGAAGCCAATATGTCTTTTATAGTTGTGGTTCACTTTTCTTGCCTGTTGGTGATGATTTGAGCTAGGATGATGATAATAATATTACACTTAATAGTTGCAGGTCCTTGTTACTGATATGATCAATGAATCAACTAGAATTTTATCTAAGAGATCAAATGCTTTTACTGCTTGCATAATGTACTTTCAAAACAAAACCTTGAGGTAGGATGCATTCAATGTATTTGTCAATCTCACTTATCAACCATGCAATTCATTTATGACATAAGGAGGTATGTATGTCAGTAATCAATCTCTCTTTAAAGGTTGATTACCAGCAAATCCTTTGTGCTGAAGTAGTATTTAGATGAAAAAAAACTTTTGAGCTTCAGATGGTAATCACAGCTAGTCCTTTATTCTTCAGATACTTTGACTGTTCTATCAGGATGAACTTCCACACGAGCATATTCAAAATGTTTAATTGAAAACTTAGCAAATAGACTTCACACTGTTTTGTAACTGATCTTAAGAAAGAGGCCTTGAAGATATACATGTACCAAATTCAGGAAGGCATGCAATTATATATATAGAAGAAGATATTGCTTCAGTGCTCAATATACTACTTCAAGTGTAAGCAAGATAATGTTATTTTTGCTCTGCTACTGACCTTTTCATGCTGAATGCAGATAATACTGGGAATATTACCTTGAGGTTCTTTTGCCATAGTTCTTTGATCATGTGGACATGTATCATACTGCTGCTCCACCGATAATGCTTGGTAATTTTTTGATAAGCATGTTGCTTGTACCTAAACACCAATTGATATTACTTTGATAAACCATGCAGAGGTTTCACTTTAGCTTGCACATTTACCCATAATTAAGACATCCTTCATAAATTCTATTATTGAGCTCTCCACTGTTTTCAACAACAATCATCAATATACTGAATCTGATCTTGGCCTCATTAATCTTTTGCTTTTTCTGTCATTTTGTTCAGAGGAAGTCACAACATTTTCTTTTCTAGGATTGCTCCAGAACCATTGCTGCTTTACATACAATTCAATTGTTCTAACATAGTGATCTTAGGGAAGACATCTTCAATTTCTTTCCTAGGACTCTTCATGGGTAGATTACTCAGAAATTTATCACTTACTTGACTGTACTCCTCCAAGGGGACTTTTCATAGATGAGTGATGTAATGATATTAATGATGACAGACACTTTTATTACTCATTCTTCTTAATGTGATTCATTGTCAATTCTAGCAATATGATGCACAATGTGATCATCATTTAAGGTGCTGATGTTTTCTTTCTATTACCATGGCTTCTTGTTGCCTTCTCTTCTTCCATCAATCTGTCAGCTAATTAAAACATCAAATAATCTTCTTCCTCTATAGTTCTCTGTTAGAGGAATTTCCTTTCACTTCCTGATCTCATAGTTGTTCTCATTTCATGGAGCTCTTCTTAGACTACTTTTTGTGGGGACTACATATGAACTGCTCTCCCCCTGGGATGTTGCTTCATATTTATCACTGGTTGGATATTTTCTTTGTTTCCTAGAGCAGCTCCCCCTGAGACTAGGATGTATTCATTATGTTATGAGATAATAGGCTCCCCCTTTCTCTTTTCCTTCCATACTTTATTGGGGTTATTCATAATGTCTGCACTTCTTTTAGATTCATAGTTTTGTTTGATTTGCTTTGTTTCCATCATTTGTCTAGAGTTCTTTAATATATAATGCAGTTTACAGTCCTTTTCTTTGTGGCCAAGCTTGAGGCATACATAAAATTTTATTTTATCAAAGTACATTTGAGCCGATGTACAATACTTTGTTCCCCTTTTTGAACACAAATTACATTCAACATATTTATGTCCAAAATTATTGCATGCATAATAGTAGCCATGGAAATAGTTTGTGTACCTGGTGGAGGATTGTCTTTTCCATTTTCTTGCTTGAGGCGTTCTTCTCTTTTGCTACATCCTTTGCTGGTTGGACTGGGTTTGCTTTGTCTTACAGTATGTTTCAGTATGTCCTGGTTTGTGGCAGGCAAAACAAGTGATACTTCCCATATGAGGAAAGAGCCTTCTTTGACATCTTCCAAATTTTTTCAATTCATCCTTAGGAGCATATGAGCCTTTAATAGTTGATTGTTTCATCCTCTCATTCTTTGTTCTTTCATGTTGCTGCTTGTTTTTGTTTGTTTCATTGCACATATTATTCTTGCTGGCTTCTTCTTCTGTGGGAAGCTTCTGAGCTGCTTCATATTCCTTTACAGCTTTTACCAAAATGATCTTCTTGTTGTCTTCTGCCTTGGACTTACTAGTTTCTCCTTCATATCCTATCCCAGTCTTTATGAGAGGTGACCTTTGTGCATTTAGAATCTGGTCCAACTGTCCAGAGCCTTTCATTAGAGGTGTATTCATTAATAGTTCTCTTTGGGCTTTTTCTAAGTTCTTTCTTAGGCTCACTACTTCTTCTTCCAATCTTTCACATTCCTGACTTTTCTCTCTCATTTGTTGCAGTAGAGTGTCTTCTTTCTTTGCCTCTTCAAGCTGTGTCTTTAGGCCAATAATTTCTCTCATATCTTCATATTATTTCTCATCACATATTTGTACCAATCTCTTAAGGTCTTTGTTTTCATTCTTCAATTTTTCTATTTCAGTCAGAGCTGTGTCAAGTTTGGCTTTTTCTTCAGCTGCAATTTCTTCATGGCTCTTACTACCATTCACACTAGTAGGTACCTCATTTGATTGAACATCTTATTTTTGACATGAATTTCTCTTTTTCTTAATTCTCTTCTCCTTCTTGACAATGCAATCCTCAGTGTCTACTCATGCATGAAATGCAGTCTGTCCCAGATTTCTTTTGCTGAAGTTAAATCCATTATCAACTCAAGGTCCTTGTTATGAAGACTGTTATATATCACACATTTTTCCTTGGCATTCCTCTGTTGTTCTTTCACCGTGGGGGAGTCTATGCAGTAACCATCACAAACAAGCTTCCATACCTCAGGTTCATAAGTCAATAATCCTATTTTAACCTTATCTCTCCATTCAGGAAAGTTTGTTGTATTTAGCACAGGTACATTTTGATAGTCCATGACTCGACTAGATCTCCTTCAAGCTATTAAGCTTACACCAAAGGAACCTGGCTCTGATACCAATTGTTGAACCCTTAGTTAAACTGAGAGGGGGGGGGGTGAATCAATTTAACACATTCATGGACTTTTAAACTTTTTCTTTAACACTTGTTTACACCTTCATTCATGTTCAACTTAATATGTGAGTAATCTTAGAATGTGAGCAGCAAGCATTAATATAATTTAACAGTAGACTTAATATGAGAGTAGCAAGTATTAAGCAGATGATATAAACCATATCAACACATAAACATCATGCACAAAGACAACCAGATATAAGTGGAAACCCATAAAGGGAGAAAACCACATCTTATTATTGTTGTGATGCAAAGGCAAGCTCTAACTCCCTCTCACCACTGTTTTTCTGTAGGCATCAACCTATAGGAGGCTCCAACCTCAATTATGCAAGCTACAACTTGCAAGGAAGATCCAACTCCCATCAATTTTCTGCAGGCACCAACCTACAGGAGGCTCCAACCTCAGTCAGCTACAACTGACATTTTATCAAGCTACAACTTGATGTGGAAGCACCAACTCCCATCTATTTTCTGCAGGCACCAACCTACAGGAGGCTCCTACCTCAGTCAGCTACAACTGACATCTATCAAGCTACAACTTGATAGGGAAGCTCCAACTTCCTTACTTTTTCAAAAGAAAAACACTTGCTGATTTACCTTGGATATCAGCTCTGTTCTGTACCTTCTCTTCTGCTGTTCAACAGTCCTCATATCTGTCCTTATATCATTTCTGCATCTTCTCAGATTCACTATCGGCTTCTCCTTCTTCTTAGCTCAGCTCCTCCTTCTACTCTGCTTCACTGCTTCATTTCTGCATTCTCTGAATTTTCACAACATCTCGTTCTGCTCCTCCTTCTTCTTATCTTCTCTGCCTCAATTCCATACTCTGCATTCTCTACACTCACTCTCTCTAACCTCTTGCAACTTTCTTATTTTCTTCAACTCTCTTCATTTATGCTGCACAATATCTTGCTCTCTCACTCTGTTTTTGTCAACTTTCTCCCCTTGGATATTACCCTGTTTTATACAAAATAGCTTCATGGTTGTTTGTATTCTACTGGGAATTCGAAATGGACAACCATGTCTCTTTGCCTTCTGCCTTCTCATCTCTTTTATCCACTCATTCAGAAAATATAACTGTAGGTACCAATTTTAATATTATAGTGGGATTTTGTTTTCTTCCGGAGACTTGCCAATGCATCACAAACAATAAAAATCAAAATCATTTACATTCAATTACAATGAAAACTCCAGCTCACTCATTCAAATTTTCCTTGGTTTGCCGCTTTACTTTGTCTTTTTCTTTGACTGCCTTTGTCCTTTCGGCTCGTTTGTTTTCTTTATTCAATGTCATTGCAGGATGTACCATATATACATATGTAACTCGTTTATATCAAGTTAATTGATTCTTTTACAATAATAATAAGACGTTTTGATATGTGCAATCGTCATGGTGTAACTACCGTGTATCCGTAACAACCTTTTATTTATAAATAAATCCCCGCCTTTAAGATAAATTAAAATTATAATAAGTTTTAACATACAAACTGCATTTTTAATACAACTTAAATCAACTCTCGGCGTAGTAGTAAAAGCTTGTTTAACATATAAAATGCCCTTTCGGGCCCACCATCCGAACTTTTTTTTGTGCTCCGATGCGATGAGTTTCCTCCGATGATTTTCAATTGCGATTACACCCTTTGTGATTGTTCCGATGCGATTGATCGCAATCACAAACTTCATTGATATGTTCCACTGCTCAGCCTTCATGTCGATGCGAAGGTCCCACACTGCATATATATATATATTGGTTCATATATATTCTCTGCCTTATTTTACTTTCCAATCATAGTCGCAAAATTTAGATATCCTCTTGTGCCTTTGGTCGTCTGATTTCCGCCGATGCGATGAGCGAGGGTCCCAGCAGACCATACTTCGGCATTTCAATGTTTTATGTTATTTCTCTTTTATCTGTCGATGCTCTTTAACAAATGAAATCCTTATTTTTGAGTTTGAATTCCAGTAGGCCCCACTCTGACTTCCTGTAAGATCCAATGGTTGCTATCATCTAGGATCCAACGGCTGCGATTAGATCGCATCATCGCAATCGCATGGTTCAATGATCTGTTGTTCTATTTTACTTCGATGCGATGAATCTCCTCTAGAGCTTTCCGATTGCGATTGATCGCAATCAAAACTTTTGGTTGCATATTACGATATGCCTATACTCCGATGCTCCGATGCGATTAGGCCAGAATTCAAATACCTGTTAATCACAGTTTATACGCCCATAAGATCCGGGCTTCAATCGCAATCGCAACTTTTGGTTGGATGTTCCAATATGCCTATACTCTGATGCTCCGATGTGATTAGGTTGGAATTAAAATATGTGTTAATCACAGTTTATAAGCCCATCAGGTCTGGGCTTCAATCGCAATCGCAAGTTTTGATTAGATGTGATCCGCTGCCAACTTTTTCCGATGCAATTGATGAGGGTCCCACCATATAAGGCTTTTCCTTTGATAGAACCTTTGGTTATTTGGATCTCGCACTATATGTATATGCTTTGGAATTTTATATGTATAAGGCACATCATATGTATCTTACTGCATATATATATACTTTGCCTCTTGGGTTAGGATTCCCAGAATATTGTGTATTCTTCCGCCTGGGTTACGGTTCCTGGAATTGTGTTTATGTATTCTTCCACTTGGGTTACGGTTCTCGGAATTTATGTTTAGTGTATCTACCAGCTGGGGTAGTGATTCTAGGAATAACGGCTCTGCCTCTGCTTCTGCCTTTCTGTGATAACGGCTCTGCCTCTGCCTCTTCCTTTCTGCGATAACGGCTCTGCCTCTCCCTCTGCCTTTCTGCAATAACGTCTCTGCCTCTACCTCTTCCTTTGCCTTTCTGCTTCTGCCTCTACCTTCGCTGTACCTCTGCTTCTCGACCTTTGCCTCTGCCTTCGCTGTACCTCTGCTTCTACTGCTCAACCTCTGCTTGTCTCTGCCTCTACTGCTCGACCTCTGCCTTTGCTGTGCAATTCCTCAACGTAGTTTAATTAAAAAACACCACTTCCATTGTTTCTTTATATGATTCCGCTTACCCCCCGACCGTTCGACATTAAAATTAATGCATAGCATATTCAATCTTTTTCTCGACATTTGCTTCCTTCGCTCCCTTTGATCGATAGTCAGCTCTTACTTAGCTTTTTGCTCGCTATGCTACCTTTCTCTCGTTGCCTCTGTTCCCTCGTCTTTCTACTTTGCTTTATTGCCGTCTGTGTGCCGCCCTCTTTGTGCTCCTTTTTCCATCAATGACAACATTTCCAACATAACATTCTATATAATAAAATATTTAATGTCTAATTAAAAAATAATTAAAATGGAAAGAATAAAATATAAAATATAAGTAATTCCTAATAAGAATAATAAGAGAGATGTGTCATTCATGCAATTCTTAATATGAAATTAATATGTAACATTTAAAAGTATTCATAATAATAAAAAAAATTCAATGTGGCATCAATAAAATATTTTAATATGTAGTATTTAGTAATATTGGTATATACTTCAAAATATATTAATAACAAAAAAATAATTTTCAATGTCGATAATGTATTTCTTAGATAAAATATTTCAATACACAAGTTATGTAAAATATTTTAATGCCAACTACATATATATTAGTACAACCACATTAAAAATATTAATGTGGTTGATATAATCGAAGGATTCATAAATGTAAAAAAACTATTGCAACATATTACAACTTTATCGAAGCGAGCTCCAAGAACTCGAGCTCCAAGAACATACCTAGAGGAGTAATAACAGGCTATAAATGGTGAGGGTTTGACGTACACAGCCGCGCTTTCACTCGCAAACCGTGAGTCGACTCGTTTCTTGAGGAGCGCGCCACAGACAACGGTCCCGGAGGGGGGCCTACCCCCTCCTACAAGAATGTGACCGCGAGAGAACCCAAACAGAAGATCCAAACTAGGATTGGGGGGAAGAAATAAAAAAATGAGGACCAGCTTCGAGGTAGAATGGCAAGAAAGATGTAAGCGTAAATGCCTTCCTGTGCCTTGAATCAAAACCTCGTGTTTGTTATACCTCCAAATAAACTAGATGAATATAGGGGATATATGGAAGACCATGCACTTATCTGTAAATTCATAGGAATTTGGCCACTGAAGAAGGATTTATTACGGTGGATTAAAAACAAAATGGAAACCAAAAAGGTCAATTGGATCTTAAGTTTGGACCGAGAGGTTTTTTTTTACAAGCTATTTTTTACAAATCTTTTAGATAAAGAAAGAATCTTTGAAGGTGGTCCATATTTTTTTTAATAGTGCAGGCTCTCTTTTCAGACAATGGGAGGAATGCTATGATCCCGTATGAGGAACAATTTTTGGGCTCGCCCTAGTTTGGGTTCGATTATTTTCCTTACTTATGGATTTCTAGGACCTCCCGAGATTTTAGAAGGTATAGGTAATTCCCTTAGGAAAACTTTGTCAAAATAGCAGTACAACTCCGTAGAGGTCGATATACATCATTTTCGAATATGTGTTTACATGAATATATCTAAACCCTTGCCCGAATCGATTGAACTTGAATATGAGGGAAATATTTGACATCAAACCCCTCGGATTATGAACATATTCCCTTCCATTGTCATCGCTGTCATGAATATGGACACTTATATAAAACCCCGCCTCTCAAAAACTCGATGGAGCAATCCAGGGAAGAGCACAAAAACTAAGGCGGTTGTGCTAGATATGGAGGAGGGATTGGTCAGGGCAAATAGTAAAAAAAATTAAACCGCATGCCAACTAACCACTAGTGGAAATAAAATACAATGTCTAAAAATCCATTCGAAATCTTGCAAGAAGAGGGTTAAAAATCTAGAGAAACGGATGATATGCTTCGCATCCGCCGCAAGCAAATACACCACCGAAGAACTCTGGCAAGAAAATGGAAAGCACCAATGGAATAGACGGATACAGAGGAGAAACCACTCGTAGGAAAAAAATGGCAATGGAGGTTGAAACACATAAAAATGATCTCACGACCGAAGAGAAATTCATGAAATGTTTACCTGTAGGAATGGAGGAAACTCGATGATCAATTTATTCCACAAGACCAAAAAACGATGTATAAAGAAACGTTTGAGTATTACTTGAAAACAAAGAAAGCCAAACAACAAAGTACTTTAAAAACGGTTGAGGCTACCATCACTAAAATACAACACCCCCCCCAAATCCCGGGGAAGGAAAAAGGGTGGAAAAAACGTTGCAAGAATCTATCCAGCTGGTAGGTGAAATGTTGATAAATACAGGGAAGATAACACTCATTAACAACGGTCTTTTCAACCAATCCCTAAATTTTCTCAATGAAGGTCATCTCTTGAATATACGGCTTGAAATAAATCGTAAAACAACAATTTTTTTAAAAGAGAAATTGAAAAAGGAAAAAAACTCAGAGTTATGCTTATTCAAGAAACAAAAGTTACAACTATTAAACTAGAGGAAATTTTATAGTCCTTTTCGCCTCATTATGAAGTAATGGCGAATGATGCTAGAGGAAATCTAGGTGGCATTGCCATCCTTTTGGAACTCCACCGAGATAGAAGTGGATGAATGGATTGGATTATCATGCACTATTTCCGGTAGGTTTCACAAATTGGCACCTGAGAAGGTCATGGTTATGGCCGTGTATGGCCCATCTATTCCAGGAGAGAAATATGACTTTCTAAACAAGATCGTAACCCCGCATCCCAACATACCGAGTAATACCGGATGATAGGAGGCGATTTTAATATGCTATTGAATCTTTTAGAAAAGAAAGGTGGAATTAGATGTGAGGATCCTAAAATGGAGTTGTTTAGAGACCTTCTCACCGATTTAAAACTCCTCGACATCCCTACGATCACGGAATCTTTACTTGGAACAATTGAAGGGGGGAACGACATCAAGTTGCATCGCGGCTTGATCGCTTTCTTATTTCAGAGGAGCTATTGAGTCTTGATGTTTTTTATGAAGCCACAATTTTACCAAGCACCGGCTCGATCATTGGCCTATTCAACTAGAAATTGATATTAAAGACATTCCAAAAAATCGCTCATTTCGTTTTTGAACTATTTCGCTACGTAGATCCTCGTTTTTGTGGATAAATTGAGAGAATGGTGGACATCTTTCCACACACAAGGCATAAAAAGAATGTCATACTTTTCAACTACGAAGCAGAAATTAAAAAAAATAAATCAAAAACAGGAATGAAACTCAATTTGGTAATATCCAAGATACCGTCCTCGATCTACAAAATCACATGAAACATTTTCACAGAAATGATTTCTCATGGTCGCACACTTGCTTTCACCGTACGAAAGAAGAAAGAATTCTTAGTGAATTAGAGGAAAGATGAAAAAAAAGAATAAATACTATGGAAACAAATCCAGGGTGAAATGGTTAAAATAAGGGGAGAAAAATACTAGTTTTTTTTCCATAAATCATTAATACAATGAAGACATCACAATCGGATCTTTCTCCCCGAAAGATGAGACTCGGTAATAAAATTCATCAAAGATAATGAAATGGAAAACATGTTAGTTAAGAATTTTTCATGATATGGTTACTCGAGTCGAATCATAATAGAGCTGACGCGCACACAAAAAATTAGAAATCACATTACTCCTAAGGTCAATCGGGAACAAAACCTCGGCTTTATTATGGGAGATCACATTAGTGGAAGTGGAAGAGGTCGTAAAACCGCCAAAGCATAAAGCACCTGCCCCGATGGTTTTACCGCTGAATTCTATCAAGCCGCTCGTCTTTTATGGGATGAGATATTTTGGAACTAGTGGAAGAATCAAGGCGTACCTCAAAGCAGTCTTCCCCAACTCGAACTCCACGTTTATTACTTTAATTCCAAAGCAATCGAAAGCGGACACCCTTTGCAGGATTTCGGTACGCATAGCCTTGTGTAATGTCATCTACAAAATTCTTTCCACAATCATGGTAAATAGGTTGAAACCTTTACTACATGATATCATTTCACTGAGATGAAAATTGGCTTTGTTCGAGGCACACAAATCTTAGACGAATCATAACAAATACAGAAGAAATGCATTCTCTCAAAGAGCAAAAATTTCAAAGGTATGTTAATCAAACTTGATCTTTCCTAAGGCATATGATCGATTAAGCTGGTCTTGATTTGCAAGATATATTGGCAGCTTTTGGATTCGACCCACGATGGATACAATGGATTTTCTCTGCATATCCTCTCCTAATTATTCTATTTTAGTCAATGGGGCTCCTTGATTCCTTTTCAATGCATCGCGAGGGCTGCGTCAAGGTGATCCAATCTCACCTTTTCTATTTATCATTGCCGCCGAAGGCCTCGCCATTTGATTAAGGCTCAGATCGAGCAAATACCTTGAAAGGGTTGAATTTATGGGGAAGGGATCTTCATCTCTTACATCAAAATTTGTTGACGACATCCCCGCTCTTCCCGTTAGGTGTCATTATCGAAGCTGTAAAGCCATTCTTCGAATCCTTCAAACTTTCATGAATGCTTCTCGGAATTTTAATTAATAATGATAAGTCCAATGTCTATTTCTTTAACACTTCTGCAAAGAACTGAGCGATTTTTATCACTGACTCTTGGCTTCTAACTTGATCCTCGCCTATGAAATATTTGGGATTTACTTTGAATCAATCCTCACTACGGATCATGTAGGTGGCCGATTTAATCTCCAAACTTCACTCTTGGCCGCAAAATCGGACTTTAGGAGCACTCAATGCTACCGAGTAGACTTATCTTATTAAAATATTTTCTTCAATCAATTTCAATATATCAATTATCGTGTGCAAAGTGGCTCCAAATATTGTTTTCCATAAACTAACTACAATATTTCTTAAGTTCCTCCGTAAGGGGCAAGATATGAGGAAATGGACACTTTTATCTTGGGAGACACTTATTAAACCTAAAAAATCGTGAGGATTAGGGCTTCGTGACCCCTATATTCTCAACTGAAGTAGTGGGAGCCAAGTTATGGTGGTGATGGCTCCAAGGGGGGTTCTAGATCTATGGAAATCCATATGGGAAAAGAAATATGCTATGCCTAATACCATTGTGGGGAAGTTGAAGGTAGACACTATTCCTAAAGGATCCGACATTTGGAACCTAGCAAGCATCCAACAGAGATCTATTCTGTACAACATAGTTTCGGGAAGTTCATGCTAGCAACTCAATGATGTTTTGGGGAGGATTCATGGTAACAACGTGAGAAAATATTCACTCGCTTAGATCTTGGGGAAATTTTTCTTATTCACAAAAAACTCCAAACCCTCAGCCCGCTTTATCAACAAGTACTGGAATACTAAAGAAGGAAGCCAATGGCAACTATGGAAACGTAAAGAGCATTGGCCGAATGCCCCACACACTGTCAATGGCTAAAATTTGAAAAAATAAATGAAAACAAGACTAGTGTTGAAAGCTGATGGGGGATGAAATTTTACTATGGGGTTATCAATCAAAGGGATGTTCACAATTGACGAATCCTACCATCTAAAATAAAAAAACCATCAAGCACCGATTGCTCCGATTTGGAATAAAATCTAGAATGTCAAATTCTAGCCAAAGGTTGAATATTTCATATGGTTATTAACTCATAAAAAAACTTTAACATGGGGATCATATTCAACATCGAGGAATTCAAGGCCCTCTTGGTGTGTTATGTGCAAAATGGAGGAGGAGACTATTGAACACCTATTCAATACTTGTCCATTGGATGATCAACTATGGCATCTTAATGCAAAGCAGCTTGAAATCGTACTGTACAAGGACAATACCAGCATTAACACCACTATCTATAATTGGAGGCGTAGGAGGGTATAAGAGCAAGGTGGTTAATCCCGCTTGGTGACTCTCCATTGGTTTCCTTCTCTCATGGAGTTTGGAAAGAGTGAAAAGCATCATATTTTTCGTGGAGCGAAAAAACCATTCTCGTGTGATATGGAATATGATCATTGAAAACATACGTGAGACCATTTTGGTGGAACGCCCAGGTTGGAAGAGGATTGGAAAGGAGGGGTTACAAAGGTGAGGATATTAGCTAAACTAAATCTAAATCCTCAAATGCTATCCTCCTCATTATGGAAATTCAAACCGAATATGGAGAATATCATGAAAGCTTTTCAACCACCACCATCAGATTTCTCGAAGCTCAATTTTGATGGTGCTTCTAAAGTAAATCGAGGTCAAGCAGTGATAGGAGGTCTATTTCGCAATCAAGCAAGCATTTGCCGTTAGAGTTTTCTCTTTCCCTATCTCGATTTGCAACTAATAATGAAGTAGAATTAATGGCCATCAAACATGGTCTCATTATTTCTATAAGGGAGAATTATCAAAGACTAATAGTAGAAGGGGACTCTACAATGACAATCGGCATCCTTCAACAACTCCAACAAGGCAACAACTCGGGAAAAATATCATGAAGAGTTGGCGAACATCTCGAATAATAGAGGAAATTGGTAATTTACTACGTAGAATAGGATATGTTGTTCCAACCCATGTCCTCGTAACAAGTAACCAAGCAAGCCTAATTACTTAGCTAATTGGGCTTGTAAAAATGAAGATCGTGAGGTCGGATGTTAATCATGCTCATCAAGTTTTGAATGTGGAACTTTATCCTCTTTAGATTATTCTAGCCAATGATATCCTCAACGGGGTGCTCATTAGATATAGTAGCCGGCATTTGTTATGTGCAAGTGGCATTCTCCACTCTCGCGAATTAATGTCTCGTCACACGAGCCACCCAACGTCCCTCATGGCACTCAAGCGATGATTACTAGAAATTGGCCAAGGTGGGTACGCCACCTAGTTGCGTCAGCTTTTGAATGATAGAAAAAATAGTGCATTCATTTGTTTAAGTCGGGTAGCATGCATCTTAGTGGGAACAAATCTTTGCTTTATGGGACACACACTAAGCGCCGCACACCGAGGTATTCGACTCGCATCGAACTAGTGTTCTTTGTTTTTCCGGGGTATGTACATTTTATGTCTCATACCCTTCATACTACAAAACCGTGCGATGCTCGGGGATCTCTTGCTTATTATGTCCCGTTTGGTTTATTATAGTTCACAAATTTCTAATTTGGTTGACTCCTCTGCTTTCGTGATCCCCGCTTTTATACGCTCAAACCTTGTCCTTTCTCTCGTCTCGTAAGTGTTTTACCCATTTGACATTTACCACTCGGTGGACTCGAGTGAATTTTATCGAGATTTTTCTTCAGTGGATATTGTGCTAAGCTTAGCTTATTGTCTCGAATTTATGTTTAAAGCCAATGTTTATCGTTTCCTTGTTTCTCTAAAAGATAACCATAGGTTGGGATGTGCTTCGATTACTATACTTATGGGTTCTCCAATCTGCTTTTTATCATGCTCCGTGTTATCTTCATACCTTTCCAAACCCTCGCTCTATCATGAAGCACTTGTTGCATATTGCTCGAGTCTTCCTGGGGTTCATATGCCCCGTCCCCATAGAGCATTGTCAGGGTCGTTGCTCGGATTTTTCCTCAATTCGAATGCTCTCATATGAAGTAATTGTTGTTGGTTTCTCACTCTTTTATTGGTTTGAAATGATCTTTCATGGCTTATATGATGGTAATGGATTCCTAGTTCGCTAGGTTCTATATCTTATCTCGGGTTCTCATGGATTCTCCATATTCTCATCCTTCATACTCATGTCGAAGTGCTTCCCAAATCATGTTCGAGGCATCAACATACACCTTTTAACTCGTTGTTTTCTATTCGTATTTTATTTTTTCTTTCTTCCATGAGTACAAGCTACTCGACCATTTCATTATGTCGAAGAGGCAAACTCGGTTCGGGTCTGGTCCCATCGCAAAACGGAAATGTATGTGGAACAAACACCAAAAAGTAATAGGAAAAGAGGCGTAAAGACTAAGGAGGAAGTGTTATCGAATCTCTCTTCCATCTACACACTTGGAAACTCCCTCACAGCCGTACGTATAATACACGGTTGGGAAAGAGAAATTCAACACTTGAGGAAGATAATGTAGCGTAGGCGTAGATACCGGACTTTATGACCGATCCCTGAAGTACTAGGGGCCGAATGTCACTTTTTAATCGCACTGCTCATACATAATGGATTGTTAAATGTTTGTTAGCAAAGGCAATGCAGTAGTTTCCATCCTTAACACCAACAAAGCCGTAACCAAAGCTCATGGACCTTTTTGCAAGATATTGATAATTAGTCGTAACACATTAAGGTTACCCAATACCAAGCCACCGACCGTATAGCTTGTATGGATGATCGCCTTGGGCAAGACTAGTGAAACGGATTCAAGTACCGCAGAACAAGTCGACATGCCAGATCCACCGCAAAGGATCCTACCCCTATTGATTCCTCCGATGATTAACAAAGTTATTTTTTTTGCATGTTTTTTGGTTTTACATATCAAACTCTAAGTCTAAACAATTATTTTGATAATAGACTTAATAGGCAGTATTTCACATGAAACACGAAGGTAATCGAGACTTTTCCAATTTTGGTATGCTTTTAAAGCGCTAAGGTGGCCAACAAACTCTAGTTTCACGGTAAGTTGAGGCCAGCTAAAATTTTTATCTTTGTAACCTCGCTTTTATATATAAATAGAAAATAGCCAGCACTCTAAATTTACATATTGCAGAACACTAAGAATGTCTTCCCAATGCACACATTTACTTGATTAAGCATGTATAAAAAGGAGATGTGGTCAACCTTAACTTGAGAAAAATACACATCTTATTGTAAAATGAACCATTTCTAAATGATTTTTTCTTATATATAAATGAATGTTATAATTAATAATGAGGGAACTTCTCATGGAGGAATTTTTGAAATGGAAACAAGAAATGGCACCCAAGGGGGCTTTTGACTAATTTTTCCCCTTAATTAAATTAGAAGTAAATTGTAATTCCACATCACATGACAATGACAACTTGTAAGTGTTAACTAAGCCAAGATGACTAAGTTAGCTCATTCAATTCAAGTATTCGAGTTTGGGGGTCAAACCCGGAGGAGTGTAGAGTTCTCCTAAGTTTTAAGGGGTCCAGCTTGCATTTTATTTTGTGTTGTAATTAGTTAACTCAATTATTTGAGTTAAAATCAGCTTAACTAGTTCTATCTCGTATATGAGTTAGTGATACATCGAGTGAGTTAAATCGATTTAGTTCACATGTCATGATAAATCATTTAACCGGTAATTCACTATAAATTGTTGGTTCATGTCAGTTCTAAGTAAGACCCATTGATACTGAGTTAAAAGGAAGATAACTATTGATTGTATAATTAGAAAAATTGTACAAGTCATGCATGAGGTCATCAAGATGCCCCTGGATGTATTGCACAATCTATTGATGGAAATTTCCTGAGTTAATAGGGGCTCAATTAACCTAGAATGGGTGAGCAAGGTCGGTGAGGCAAAGGCAAGGAATTGATTAAATATTGGACCAAACTTGCTTAGATAGAGAGCGAGACCACAAACAGAGTGCAGGTTTCTCAGAAGGGGAATAACATTCTATTGTTTCATGTTCTTGACTTTATAAAATATAGAGAGATAGAGGGTTCTGCAAAGGTTTCTCAAGAAGGGGAATAACATATTTATTGTTTCATGTTCTTGAATTTCTACAAGGGGGAATAACATTATATTGTTTAATGTTCTCGACTTTATGAAACATATAGATAGAGGGGTTTTCCCATACACATCTTTCGTATTGTGTGATAATACTTTCTTTTTTAATTTTTTTTGTGATTGTGAGATCATAATTGGTTTCCTCCATTTCTGTAGAACCGATCTCGAAAAGATCATATACATCTTTTTTGTTGTGTGATAATTATTTCTCTTAATTTTTTTTGTGATTGTGTGATCATAATTGGTTTCCTCCATTTGTAGAATTGATTCAAAGATTTTATTTTAGTACATTACATGATCAGCTAAATCTATGTGGATTTTCTACAGAACTTCTTAGAATTGGAATAGTCTCAAATCCCTAGGAAATTGGTAAGGTGGATCCAACTCACACTAATCTAATTTTTTAAATTTATTAAATTAATGGACCATTTTGATAAATAAAATTGTCTTTGTTATATTTATGTTATAAATAATAATGAGGAACTTGTCATGAAGGAACATATTAGAATTGGAATAATCTCAAATCCTCGCAAATTGATGGGGGTAGGGAGCCACCTAGGGTGCATGATACTTTTTTGAATTTATTAAAATTCAATGCAACGTAACA
This sequence comes from Pinus albicaulis, assembly GCA_034641835.2. Lineage (NCBI taxonomy): Eukaryota > Viridiplantae > Streptophyta > Pinopsida > Pinales > Pinaceae > Pinus > Pinus albicaulis. The sequence goes on along the minus strand of JAXQQM020065320.1, from coordinate 43,681 downwards.
AATGTGTAACACACCACAACCCTTGATAAGGTCCTCAATTAAAAAAAGAAGAAGTCAACATATCTTTATCCACCTTAAGTTGAAATAAGAAGCCTTCATAAACTATGTATTGTTTAAAAAAACTTATGTATATATCATAATTGAAAATACAATTAAATACATATACATATGTATATGTATATGTATATGTATATGTATGTATATATATATATATATATATATATATATATAGAGAGAGAGAGAGAGAGAGAGAGAGAGAGAGAGAGAGAGAGAGATGTAATTTTTTCTTCAAATAGCTGCACCTCTCTCTCTCTCTCTCTCTCTCTCTCTCTCTCTCTATATATATATATATATATATATAATAGTCTTAAAAATGTGGAGAAGTTTAGACATTTAACAAAAAAAATAACACTACATGATGTTAGGTTGGAGCTAGATCTAGCAACACTAGAAGAAATGAAAGATATTAAAAAATAATTCTTGAATAAAAACAAAAATATAAATGCAAATATGCCAAAAAATGTTGAAAACAATATCAAAAAAATGCTAGATCCATGCTTAAGATATATCTATATTGGTCTTAAAAATGAAAAAAATTTTAGGCATTTAACAAAAAAATAAAAAAGTACATAATGTTAGGTTGGAGCTAGATTTAGCAACTCTAGAAAACATAAAAAAGATATCTAAAAAAATATTCTTGAATAAAACCAAAAATAAATGAAAAATTTGAAAAAAAGAAGTTGAAAAAATTATAAATTCTAGCTTCAAGGACAACTCTATAAAAAAATACTTATACTTATACTTAGAAAACAAAGTAGAATAATTTATAAAAAAGAAAGTATCAAAATATTCAAATATGAAAAATTAAATTTAAAAATAATGAATCAAACACATATACTCTTATTCAAATAATGGAAATTATGGAATCAAATTAGCAACATTAGTATTGAAGTTTGAAGTAAGTAAGTAAGTAAGTAAAAAAAGAAAAGAAAAATGCAAACATGACAAATACTAATAAAAATTGAAGTAAAAGCACCTACATAAATGATGTAATTCAAATGATGGAAACTCTTTAATCCACAGCTACCAAATCATAAAAATAAATGATATAAAAAAATAAAAAATTGATCTAATAATATGTAAAAATATACTTATTTTTCAATTTATATATATATATATAATTAATTCTTTATTATGAAAAAAGAAATAAAGTTTATCTAAACTTATATATATATAATTAATTAATTCTTTTATTATGAAAAAAATAAAGTTTGATCCAAATTTAAAAGTTTACTCAGTTTTTTTTACCACTAAACTAAACTAAACGAAAAAAATTCAATAACATTAATTGATAGTGATTAATAAAGCTTTATCCAAATTTAAAAGTTTACTCAGTTTTTTTACCACTAAAACTAAAATAAATGCAGTATTCAAATAACGATTAATTAATCATCACTATCCTAGTTCCTAAGCTTACTACATAAGTTCTGTAATGTGATTTAGAATCACCAAAACTTTTACTTGTAAATCTATATTTTATAATTATTAAAATAGCTGCTAAATCTATATTTACAATGTATATTGCCATCAAACGGTGTACAGCCACACGCTACACCACCTCCCACTATAACAGTGTATCGCCATCAAACGGTGTACAGCCACACAGATGGGTGCTGACTGCATCCCAATGAATGGATCCATCATAACAATCCGATACATCACAGCAAAAATCAAATGCAATGACTACGTTTAACCTTTGCGATGGTGGAGCAGACCCACACGTCAGTGATTAGTGCAATTTGCAGCGATAATCAAAGGTAATTCATGTGTGTAAAGACAATCCACACTCTCTTCAGAACCCGGCAGCCTTTCAAGTCAATGTCAACGCCAACACGTTCTGCGACCCGACGACCGGCGTAAAATATGATCGAATACTATTTAAAATTTCAAATTCCATCCATCCCTATTTAAAATCAAATCGCTTTCTCTGACGAGGCCCCCACGATAGACATCGAGCAAGACTACAATGTGGGTAAGATGCGACAAGAAGAGCTACAAGTCCTCCACTTACACCGCTGTTGGCTGCAGTGCGCAGCTGTGCATATCTTATCAGTATTCGGGTTGCAGTAATTGCTTTCTCCGCCGAGGCCTTCCCGGCTGCAACAACCGCACTTGTGTCGTGCCCTACGAGGAGAATTACAGCGTGGAACTCGCGCAGGACGTCATGGTGCTTCCGAGCATCGACGGTTCGAATCCCGGGCCTCTTCGTCGGTTTCGAATCCATGCCTGCATGCTATCCCTCCCTTCCGAAGGATAAGCGGGATGACCGGCGTTACGCAGGGATAGTTCATCCACGTTGGTAGTTTGCCATCTCAGCTCTGCTGCGGAGGGGTTCAGTCGCAAGTTTGCCAGGTTCGTCAGGTGGCACCAAACCAGGAGCTCTTCAACACGGACCTGCTCGTCTTCCTTCCACCACCTGGAACAGACCTCTCCCTCGGCCTCATCCACACTCTGTTGATCAAGAATAAAATAATTATTATTATTATTTCAATAAAAATAAAATTTAGTTAATTTATGATTATTTAATTTTTAACCAATTGAGATATATATGGAGGTTTTTTTTATGTTTACAGGATTAATAATATTGTATTAACCTGCAATTAGTTTTATTACAATTTTAAAATGTAACATTTAAGAATTATTTATTTTTATTTTTAAAATAAAAATAAATTTGAAAATATAATTTAAAAAGAAATAAGTTTTTAAAAATCTAATATCATAATCTTGTCAAAAAATATAATATTATAATTCCTCAAAATCTTAAGAATATATGTTTTTCAAAAAAGAAGACTAATTTATCCACAATTATAATACTAAGTTCATGAAAATATCCATGATTAATATCAAAATATCTCATATTACATATTTAGAATTTAAAATTTTAATAAAAGTAACTAATACAACACCTGAAAAAATCCAATTCTAACTAGATAACATCAATATTAATAAAATAACACTATATATTCTATTGGTCAAATTCTAAAAACTTTAAATACTTCAAACGAGTGTAACTAAAATGAAAATAAATTACTATTGAGTATATATAAGGGAGATTGGTTTTAAATGCGTTAAGGGAAATAGACTAGATAATTTTTTCAGATATAACATTTGAATTAATAAGTGATATTTGCAGGTCTAGATTCAAGTAGAACCATGCGGTTCGGGTTTTTAACATTGAAAGAAAAGTGATATTCGATTTTTATTAAATAGATTCCCTCTCTATTCATTAAAAAAATCCAAGTCTAACTAAATAACACCAATACTTAACATCTTAATAATTTGATGTTATTATTTTTATCGTCAAAATATAAAAATTCTAAAATATTTCTAAACTATATATTTATAATATCTATAACACTTTAAATAACATGATATTTCATAAGTACAGATCTCAACTATAACTATTTAAGCTTTCAATCGACGCTTTTTAAAATTATTATCATCATTTTCATGTGATCACAAAAGTAAAATTTTTGTATTGTTTAGTTCAAGTTCAAAAATATTCGAAATTACGTATTTTTAAATTTTTGAGTTGATACCAAATATCGATTATGGTGACGATTTGAGAAACAAATAATACCATAAAATTTACTAACAAATTTCTGCTAAGGAAATGAGTAAAGTTACACAATATGGACAAGAACACATAAAAGTTACTTAAATTAAATTGCTTCCTGGTTGAACAAGAAGTTACGTAGTAAAAACACAATAAATATGTATGGAAAACGATCAAACTTATCCATTTACTTATTTGTTTATGGCTAAAATCATTAATTTTGAATTAATTAACAATACTATCATTACAATGTTTAATTTATTATATTCAGACAATATTAACTTAGTATTATTAAAATTATAAATAATAAAGTTAAAATAACTCTCTTTTAAAATAATAATAAAACCAAACCTAATTAATTTAATTTAGGTTTTATTACTTTAAATTTTAAATCTAATAAATAGAAAATTAAAAATGAACTTTGCGATATTAGTACAATAAAGATTCATTAATAATAAAAAAGACACTTAATATTTTTAAAAGTCACATAATGCCAAATGCATTAGTATCTTCAACCAGTAGCTAACTTTCACGATGAAATTTACCTTATTATATTTAGAATTTTTAATCAAAACTAATATGAATGGTTAAAGGGCACATGCTAAGGGACTTCAGAGCACAACTTAAATCAACAAATAACCCTCATAATCAATTCTAATCTTTTAAAAATAAGCAAATCACTTTGACAATAGAAATTAAATTGTAAACAATTTTCATTCCTTTTTAGAAATCATGTTGATTAGCAATCACATAAAGAATATTTTGGCCAATAATAATTTTAAGTAGTGTAGTTTAAATAGTGGTCAAAAAACTACAAATTTATGCATTTGTTGGAAAGAAGTACCATTACAATTAATTTAATAAGGTTTGGGCAACTGAATGCTGATGAAGTATATTATGTGGAAAACCAAAAAAATCCACAACTCCTCGATATAGCTGAAATAAGCAATTTGTAAATTTAAAATTAAGTTGTATATTTACTCCCAAAAAATGTAGTCGATTATGTAATCATATGAAACATATTCATCTCACAATAAATTCGTGTCATTAATTAAAAAAAATCCACAACGACACATAATTGGAAATAAATACACCTATTAACCTAATAAATTAAAATATAAAATTATAATAATAATGGACTGGAAGAAAGCATCATCAAATTAGTAGTTAGATTCAAAACACACCGTAAAAGTTAATCAACATCTTTGTTGTTTATAATAAGTGAACATATTATAAGTTTCTGAAGACCATTCTACTCAAACATGTGAGTGTTTCATAGAATCAATCTTAAATCCCTCGTGAAAAATTGGAACTTAGAGGATGACTTCAAAACTATCAAATGCATGAATTTATCATCATACCGAGATGTGGGGAATCTACAAGATCATCGAATCCGATATTTGGTCACACATCATGTTATTTGGTGGGGAATTTCTTTTCTTTCTTTTGGTGAAGACTATAAATCAGCTCGTGGCTTGTAATGAATGCAACTTTTCTTTATTTATGTATAGTCTGTGGTTTCAATCCGATTACTGCACTAAAAAATAAGGCAGATGCCAAATTAATATATTTAGTAATTGTATCTTTTAGCAATTAAAATTTATGAATTTATTGCATTATTTTTAAATTATTCTTACAAATTTTCAGGATTCGACATAGTGAACACAATTTCAACGCCTTCGTGATTTATTGTAATTATAGGTAGATTTTATCCCAAATTCTAAAGTTTTCCGATTTCCTGAAATAACGAGACTAATATATTCATCCTGCAGAAAAATTATGCCATCATTTCATATTTAGAAGCAATGCCCTATGTAAAGTAAGAAAATAGCTTTAAAAACCAAAGGTTTATTTTACTTCAAAAACCTTCATCGACACAGAATCATATCCAAAAACATAGAGAAACAATGGAATTAGCAGACATAAGTGCAAAATAACTTTGTGCACTCTTTATTCATTGAATGAGGTAATACATGAAGCTATAAAAATTTCTATTCTTAAATCGCGATTCAAAGTAATGGTGTAGATAAAGGTAATGAAGAACGCTAAAATAATTACTTCCTAAATAATCCATGTGTTGAGATTCAACAACATGATGATCCTAGTAAAATTACACCTACACTAGGTGGGGTCTAGACGTTTATTTTTAGGTGTATGTCTATTTTTAGAATGTTATGAAACTATTATAGCGGGAGTCTATTAATGGGGATAAATTCTATTTATATGAGGTTCTACTTTTTATAATGAGCAAAGTCTATTTATAACGTATGTATAAAAAGAAAATGGTATTGTTTGGTTATTATTATCTCTTAATAATAATTGTAATAATAAATATTAATTCATTCTCTCACACTTGATTTCAGTTAATCAAAGGGAATTTCGAAACCAAGGTTGATTGGTGGGACATGCAAGTGGACTTAGTTGTAATCGAGATTCAAAGTTGTAAATATTGATATTGTGTAGTTGTGTTGTAAAGTAATAACTCGCTAAGTGGGAGTTAAACCCGCTAGTGCTAGTTATAACTAGTTGTAATCTAAATACACTAGTGAGAGATCAATGAATTAAATATTAAAACTAATTCACATGGAGTGATCTCACATGAAACTAAATATTTGCTACTATTAACTACATGCATGTCGATCCAAAGTGGAGACCCAGCTTGAGAGATAGGTGAAAGGGACAATTTGACTATTTATAGACATTAGTGGGTGCATTCATGCAACCACATACACATTGGAGATGCTAATGATAATTGCGCAATCGTGGCAAGGCAGGATCTCATTCATTCAACGACCGTGATCAATGTGATTGTGCAAAGGAAGCTAAAAGTTGTCGAGGCAGTAAATTGGCACATGTATTTGCCAATTTTTGTATGACAAAGGTGAGATTATTGTACATTGTACCGAGAGCTCTTGGATTAGAGTTTTTATGGTGAGATTGTTTCATGATCCATGATATATACATAATATATGATAGTGGGGTTTTTGTCATGCTTTCATGGTAAAAACATTTGTGCTATGTGCGGGACATCTTTTTGTTGGGTTTGTGTTGTATTCTTTCCATGAATAATCATGCACAAGGGGGTTGCTGTGGGGGTGGTAGCCACCCCCGCCGTGTCTGGCAGCGCCCCAAAAAAAATTTTTGGGTCCTTATTTTCTCTCGATGGGAAGATCCTCCCATGGTTTTGTACATGCCTTTGCACATGGTTTCGCGTACGATGGTTTTCGGCCCCCACATTTTTGTAGATCCTGGCCAAGGGAACTATGGTTATGTTCTAATATAGGGTTAATGGATTTGGGGTTTATGTATGCTTCGGCATGTATATATATGTGTTTTAACACTAAAATAAATAATGAAAAATCGTTCGGTCGTCTCGATTTGGGATCCAGTGAAAAGACTCCCATGTTTACTAGTTTTATATTTTATTTTCTTGTGTTTATTTTATGTTCTTAATATTCATTTGCAGATAATTTCTACATAGGGTTAAAACCTACATTTTGTATAAGAGTAATTTTAACTTCAAGGGGACGCCTTGTCGGCCGAGGGGTTTTTTGCTTGGGCTTGAGGGAGACCCCCGTTCTGCTGGGAGATCCGTGGGATCGATACTTGTGGGGAAAGAATATGGCGAGCGGCGGGAAGATAAAGATCGAGAAATTTAATGGTTAGAGTTTTGAGTCGTGGAAGATGAAGATGGAGGATCCGGTGGTGGATAAAGATCAATGGACGTGTAGATCCTGTACTAAACCAATGAAAATGTTAGATGAATACTAGAGGAAGTCGATCGAAAGGCAAAGAGCACAATACGAAGAAGACTTCGCATTCAATATTGTTGAGTGTATCTAGGGAAGCTGCTGGGAAGACCTCGTGGGACAAGCTAGGGACTTTGTACCAATCTAAGTCTTTGGTGAATAAATTGTTCCTACGGAAAAGCTAGAGATAACATGAGGATGAAGGATGGAGACTCATGATTGCAGAAAGCAACTAAACGCCTTCAATACTATGGTAAGTCACTCATCATTTGTTGATATTAAAACTTCGATGAAGATAAGTTCATCAATTTTTTGTGTTCTCTACCGTACCTCGTGGGACAAGCCTCCGTTATTGCAATAGGTAGCAATACAACTACCTTGATTTTTGATGACATTGTTCTGTACTGTTGGAGGAAATGGGGAGATTGAGAAATATGGAGGGTCGAATGGAGATGCCTTATCCTGCATTTGCAGGAAGGTCCCATAACAGGAACAAGAATAAGGTTTCAAGTGGGAGATATAAATCTCGAGGGAGATATAAATCTCTTGGAAAGTTTGTAAAGGTGTGCTAGAAATGAGGAAAGAAGGGCACTACAAAAAGAGACCTAATATCAAGCTCCTAAGAAAGTAAATGGATCCGATGATGCCTTTTCCGTAGAGGAAAACCACCCTGATGAAGGTGGGGATGTGTATTTGGCTTCTTCTTCAAATACACATGTAGATCATGAGTCATGGTTGATTGAATCCAAGTACATCCTTTCACTTCACTCCCTATAGGGAGTGGTTTATGAGTAAGGAAATATGATGCTGCAGATGCCTTCTTAGGTGATGATAGGAAGGCCAAAATCATCGGACATGGAAAATTCAAGTTGAAGCCGTAAGGTGATGATTAGGAACACTTCCCTCGGTGTTCTTCACATTCCTACCGTCGCAACCGATTTCGTAAGCAAGATGGATGATGCAAGTGTAAAAATAGTGTTCTTGAAAGATACCTCGTAAGATGGTTCGAGGAGCACTTCGGGTATTAATGTGGGGAGTTCGGATTGGAACTTCCGTACAAGCTTCGTAGTAGCAATCGTTATTGCGGATGCAATAGTTTTGTGGTTCCCTAAAGTGGAGCAAGTAATGCCCAGTGGTCTCTCGGAGAAAAGACCATGCTATGGCATCAAAGCTTGGAAATATTGAGAGAAGGGCCTTCTGATATCGCATGGAAATGGTATGGTAGCTATGTTCAATAGTCGTATTTTATTCGTGAACATTGTGTATATGGGAAGAAGAATCGGTGAGTTTTCCTTCGGTGCTAAGAGGGCGAACAAGATATTAGAGCTTGTGCAATAATCGATGTGTTTGGACTCGTGTCGGTTCCATCACCGGGGTAAGTCCGTGTACTATGTTTCATTCATAGATGAATTATCAAGGAATACATGGATATATTTCTTGAGAAAGAAATCAAGTTTTTGACAAACATTTAAAGAATTTAAGGCTCTTATGGAAAACCGTATAGAGAAGAAGATAAAGAAAGCGAGGACAGAGTAATGGTGGGGAGTTCTACAAGAAGGAATTTGAAGAGTTTTGTAAGAAGTGTGGTATAGCACGATAAAATACTACTCCATACACACCTCAACAAAACGGAGTTGAAGAAAGAATGAATTAACACTCGATGGAAAAGGCAAGAAGCATGCTTAGTGGCACGGTGTTAGGACAAGAATTCTAGGCAAGAGGGCAAAGTGGAGACCGCATGTTACTTCGTTAACATATCACCTTCATTAGCATTGGAGGATAAGACTCCACATGAGGTATGGACTCGTAAGAAAACCCTCTTTCGCATCCGAGGGTATTTGGATGTGATGCATATATACATGTTCCAAAGGCGAAAAGGACCAAGTTGGATAATAAATCTCGAAAAGTGCATCTTTATTGGATATAAGGATGGTTTAAAGGGTTACAAGCTTTGGAACCCAGAACAAGGAAGGTTGTGTACAACCGAGATGTGGTGTTTAGAGAGGTGAAAGATGTTGTTAAATATGAATTCATACCAAAGGAACTCGAGAAGCTAGATTTTGAGCTAAAGGAGGACGAATCGTACTCTACAACAAAAGAAGACTTAGAAGAGGAAGAGCCACAACCCAAATTTATGAGAAGATCACTTTGTGAAAGAAGACAACTAGAAAGGTATAGTCCATCTCGCTTTCGTTCAATTTTTTTCTTTAACTATAACCGATGATGATCCCAAAACTCGTTAGGGACGAAGTTGATTCGCAGGATGGAAAACTCTAGAAGGAGGCCATGGTTGATGAAATGGCATCCTTGCATAAAACAGGCATGGGATCCGTGGAGTTTCCGGTCGGAAGGAAACCCATCAGAGAAAATGGGTGTTTAAGAAGAAGATGAATGTAGAAGGCAAGGTGGAGAAATACAAAGCTTGGTTGGTATCAAAGGGTTATTCCCGTGTGTTGGGAATTGATTTTGGTGATATTTTTTCTCTTGTTGCCAAAGTTACTTCTATTAGATTACTTTTATCTCGTTGTCGTTGCATTTGATTTTGATATGTATCGTATGGATGTGAAGACAAAATTTCTTCATGGGGATATGGAAGAGGAGATCTACATGAAACAACTTGAAGGCTTTATGGTGAAGGGGAAGAAAGAATTGGTGATGCAGGTTAAAGAAGTCTCTCGTATGGGTTAAAATAGTCACCAAGGATGTGGTATAAGAAATTTGATACCTATATATGGGGACTCTGGCTTCACCGTAAGCAAGGAGGAACACCGGTGGTTATTTTAAATTAATTGGTGATCGTGTTGTTTATTTGGTCTTGTTTTTGGATGAGATGTTGTTGATTAGAAATGAAAAGAAATTATCCAAGATTTGAAGACCCAATTGTTCTCCAAATTCGACATGAAGGATATTGGTGCCGCAAACTATATTTTGGGCATGGAAATTAAGAGAGATCGGGCAAAGAGGAAGCTATGGTTAAACCAGAGGAAGTATGTCGAGACTATATTGCAGAGGTTCAATATGTGATAGTAAACCAAGAATGTTCCGATTCCTATATAGACAACTGCCTTTTGACTAGTGTCGCAAGACATAAGAAGAAGAGGAGGATATGTCCCATGTTCCATATGCGTAGGTAGCCCGATGTATGAAATGGTCTCGTATTAGGACTGCATATCGCACATGTAGTGGGAGTATTGAGTAGGTTTATGTCAAATCTAGGGAAGGAACATTGGACAACAGTGGAAGCGGGTTTTCGATATTTTCCGGCACTAGTGATTATGGCTTGTGCTACCAGTGAAGACCAAGATTGGAAAGAATGTTGGAAATTCGTGGTTTTTTTTATGCCGACTAGGTCGGAGATCTAGACCAAAGAATATCTACAAGTGGGTATGTGTTCACCCTATTTGGAGGTGCTAATGGGTTGATGAGTAAAAGATGCGTCCGTAGTGGCTCTTTCAACTACAAGAGGTAATACATGGAAACCACTCATGCAAGAAAGGAAGAAATTTTGTTAGTAGATTGTTCAAGTATGGGGTTGGTGCAAGCCATAAGGATAGACCGGTGATAGCCAAAGTGCAATTTTCTTGGCTAAGAACCTTCCTTATCATTCAAATACAAAGCACATTGATGTTCAATATCACTTTGTGAGATATATGGTTGAAGCTAAAAGGGTGTTTTTGGTAAAGGTGGACACTTTAAAGAATGTTGCGTATGCATTGAAAAAATATATGAGCACTGCATCTCTTCTTCGTGTAGAGAAACAATGGGTGTTACAAAGTTCAAACTCTAATGAATTAGTTTCATGGCCCCCCGCAAAAGAAAACAACAAGTGGGATAATGTTGGGTTTGTGTTATATTCTTTCCATGACTAATCATGCGCAGGGGGGTCATGGTGGGGCGATAGCCCCCCGTGTACGTTGCGATGGGCACAACGTTGGGGGGGCTCATAGGGGGGAGGTAACCCCCCCCGTCGAGGTCTCGGGCAGCACCTCGGAAAAAAAATTTGGTCCTTATTTTCTAGTGAGCTGATCCACCCATGGTTTTGGGGTATGACGATTTTCAGCCCCCCGGTATTTTTTAGATCCGGCCAAGGGAAATATGGTTATGTTCTAATCCAGTGGTTAATGGATTGGGGTTTATGTATGCTTCTACTCGTATATATATGTGTTGTAACACTAAAAAAAATAATGAAAAATCAAGCTGGTCATCCCGATTTGGGATCCTAGGGAAAATCGTTTTGTTTATCTTTTATGTTTTATGTTCTCGCTATTGTTTATTTTATGTTTTTAAGATTCGTTTGCAGATAATTTCCGTGGTGGTTAAAACCTACACTTTTCTTCATGTGTTTGCAATCGTTTAATAACTTCACAAATATTTTAGTAGAATAATTTTATTTAACAGCAAGATATAATTGTTAGATCAAAGAGAATCCAGGAAATGCATAATTTCTATTAAAATTTCTACATGGTATCGTAAAGCAAAGAAGATTTCAATATTGAAGTAGTAGCTAATTTTGTTGGTGGAAACAATTCAAATTTAATCGCAATAATTTCTTGGTGTGGTAGTTGAGTAAACATCAAAATGGCTTTCAATGGTTTGTGGCTAGAGTATGCACTCGAGGGCAACTCGAATTACATTGCATGGAAGGATAGGATGGAGGTGGTTCTCAAGATAATGGCTTCAAGGAATTCATCGACAGCGTGATGTTCCTAAGCCCACTTCGACAGACGTTGCATTACTTGACGCATGGCAAAATAAAGTAGGCGAAGATGATAAGGATCTTGCTGAAGGTGTAGGAGACCATATTGTCTCAAGCCTTTCATGGGAAAGCCACTCCATTGGCGATGTCGAAGGCTTGAACGGATATTTTCCAAAACAAGCAACGACCATAGGAAATTAGCGCCGAAGGATAAACTAAGAAAGATCAAGATGGAGAAGGGCAAGAATATTCCTAAGTATCTCACAAAAGTTTGTCCAATTTTGGGATGAACTGGGAGTGTGGGAATAACGAAGCGATGATGACGGTGAGCCGGGCTCTCTGGGACTTCCTAAGATTTGGCACGCTATCAAGACTCCGTCACCGTACGGGAAAAACTGGCCGTATTTAAGAATGATTGTGGGTCGTATAGTGCAGGAGGAGTTCAAAGTAACACCGTAGGATGGCTTTTCATTAAATTAGATGATGAAGAGGATTTTGCTTTGGCTACCAATGCAAGGAAAGGGAAGGGGAAGAACTCACTCAAAATCCGTGTCTAAAGGCAAGAAGCTAGATTTATCCAAGGTGAAGTGTTTTCACCGAAGCCACAAACTTGGGCATCTCACCACTAACCGACCACAAGAAAGGAAGAACAATGAGGTCGCTAGAGTCGCGCCTAGTGAGGCCCTTGCCTCACAATTTGAAATTGATTTCTTCTTTGATCACATGCTTGGTTTCAAGCATAATGGGATCGGTGTGGTATCTCGATAGTGTTTCTTCCTTCCATATGATGGGAGATAAGGAGCTTTTTAGTGACTTGGAGGAGACATAATGTGCAACCAGAATTAGTACCATTACCTTTTATAGGGAGTTAGGTAAACCATTCCAATTGAAAGATATTATAATACCTGTGTCCGAAGAAAACTTGGTCTCAAATTTCGCGATGTTGGATAATAAAGGCTATGACATTGTTTAGATGTAAAATATTTCCCACGACATAAAACAACAAGCTCGTCAAGAGGATAGGGATTTGAGTCAAGAATATCTACAAGCTCGAGGTAGAAGGCTTGCTACCATGATGGGAAAGGCGGTGCGGGTGAGCCAGATGAGGGTGAATTATGGAATGTGTGATTGGGCCATTCTACTGGTGGAGATTTGAAATTTATGTAGCAAATATCTATTGTAATTCCAATGGGAACACTTTCTTAGTTAGATCAAAGGGTGCAAGGGTTGCACCATGGGGAAGTATGTGTAAATTCCACCTTTCATGAAAAGGAGAACCGTGCTTCAATAATCCTCAAGAGAGTTCGCGCGTATGTGTGTGGACCATTCTCGTCGCTTCCAACAAAAAAACACAGTATTATGTTATTTTGTTGATGACTTTTATCGTAAATGCTTGATCTTATTCATGCGAAGAAGGATCAAACATTCCTCAAAGTTTTGAGAGTTTAAGGCATGCTGGTTGAGAAAGAGCCTGGGAAGCAAGGAAGGCTTTGTGGATTGATAATGGTGGGAGAATACATCTCAAATGAATTCAAAGACTTCCGTAGCAAAGAAGGAATCTAAAGAGAACTCATAGTGCCCATAACCCACAAAGAAATGGGGTCGTGAGAGTAAAGAGCAATGATCGGCACCCACAAGCGAGCCGCATGATCATGGCCTACTAATGCATTTCGGGATGGAAGCATGCAACACTCTCATTTATGTGAAAACCCGTTGTGTTCATAGATTACTTGGCATGAGTACACTTGAAGAATCTTTTACCGGTAAGAAACCGGATGTTTCTCACTTTCCCGATTTTTTGGCTCATTCCGTTTATGTGCATGTGACCAAGAACGCGAGGAAAAAGCTAGATCCGATCGCTAAAGTTGGGATATTTGTGGGGTACACAAAAACACCCCATAATTATCCTCGTTTATTTTCAAAACAATCGGGACTCGTGGTGCGACAAGATATAAAATTCAATAAGGATAAAGCCATGAAGTTCGTCGCTTGAGAGGGAGCTAGAATTACATGTAGAGGAGGAACTTTGGTTCCCAAATATGAGTCTATAGATATGGATCAGCCACAGAGGAGGTTCATGGATTGTAGGATTCCACTCACGTTGGTAAATCCGAAACATCGAATCGCAGAAGGCGTACCATAGAAGTCGATAGGCTAAAAAGCTTGATGGGCACAAATTAGGAGCCCCTACTTCGCAGCGTAGGACAAGAGATTGGTTCCCTCGAACGATTCACCGGATACATGGCTCTCATAAGAAAATGTATTGCCAGGACCGAGCCATCTTCCTTTCAAGAAGAAGTGCAGTGAGCCCACATGGGTAGATGCAATGGTGGAGGAGCATTACTCCATTGTCGAAAACAATGCTTGGGAAATTTTTCCAAGGCTAGTCGATAAATTAGTGGTAGGTTCAAGATGGATCACAAGGTAAAGAAATTTGCTGATGGGAGTATTGGAGAAATACAAGGCCGCATTCAGGTTCTGTGGCTTCACAACCGAGGGGATTGATTATGAAGAAACCTTGTAACTGTCGCACATTATTCTTCCATAAGGACCATCATTTCTCTCTAAGCGTTGTATGGGTTGGCACATTCATCGTATGGATGTGAAGATTGGATTTCTCATTGGGATCATCAAGAAGAAGTGTACATTGAGTATCCTAAAGGATTTGAGATCTTCAATAGCAAGTTGCATGTGTGCGTACTCAAAAGAGCATTGTATGGGATGAGGCAAGCACCCCGTGCTGGGTACACTGATAGACAACTATTTCACCGGACTTGGCTTCACCAAGAGTGAGGCGGATGAAAAACTATACAAAATTGTGGTGGAGGGTAAGCTTTTAATTATTTTTCTTTATGTTGATGATTTAATAGTGACTTCCGGTGATGAGCAAACATGATACACTCATGCAAGGAGTACCTTGAAAAGGAGTTTGAGATGAAGGATATGGGCCTCCTTCATTATTTCCTTTGATTGAAATATGGCGCAAGATGGTGAACTTTTTGTGTCTCAAGGCAAGTATGCAAGGGAGATACCGGGTAAGTTTCATGGAGGGCTGAAAACCCATGGATACTCCTCGTCCAGAAACTAGAGGAAAGAGGACACTACATCCTCAGAGGTTGTGGATGCTAATTTTTATCGAAAATTAGTGGGTTCGCTAATGTATTTAGTATATACAAGAATGAACATATGCTATGCGGTGAACTGCCTAGTCAAGAGATGGTCAAGACTACCAAGCTCTTTGGGAAGGCTAGCAAGCATGTCCCGAGATATCTCAAGGGCACATATGAGTATGGATTAAGGGTACAAACAGATGGATGAGGTGAAATTGCATGGCTTCATGGATGCAGATTGGGCGCAGCAACCTAATGGATAGAAAGAGAACATCAGATGGGTCTATAGTATCGTATCTACAACTCGTTTCTTTGTATAGCAGAAAAAAAGATCTGTGGCACTCGCCCAATGGAAGGGGAATACATGGTAGCACCAACATGTGAGTTTATCCGGGATGAGAAAGATCTTGGTTGGCTTGTTTGTTCTCATTTAGATCCTATAGTGATTCATTGTGATAATCGTAGCTGCATGCCTTCGTTTAATCTTGTGTTTCATGATATGTCTAAGAATATAGATATCCAAGATTACCATATCGTAGATTGTGTGAAGAAAAAGATCATGCTGTTTTTTTTAGTACATCTTCCACAAACGTACGATTAGAGGTATATTCTCGACAAAGTCGCTCACGAGGAGAAAATTCGAATACCATAGAGATAGGATCCGGGTGAAGGATAATCCCTTTCTTGTTGAGAGGGAGTGTTGAGATTCAAATAAGATGATGATCCTAGTGTAAAAATTAAGCATCTACACTAGGTGGGGCCGATAGGCTATTTTTAGGTGCATGTCTATTTTTAGAATGTTGGAGAAAATTATATTTATATGAGTCTATTTTTAGAATGGTGAGAAAATTCTATTTATAGATGAGGTTCTATTTTTAGATGCATGGGAGAAGTCTATTTGTAGATCACATGTCTAAAAGTAGATCGCATGTCGGTTATTATTATCTCTAAATAATAATTGGACAATAAATATTAATCTATTCTTTCAATCACTTCATTTCGGCGAACTCGCGGGAAAACCAGCTTAGTCAAGGAATTTTGAGTTCTAAGGTTGGTTGTGATGCAAGTTGACTTAGTTGTAACTGAACGATTTGAAGTTGTAATAGAGTTGGATGTGTAGTTATGTGAGTTGTGTTAGTTTAACTTAGTTAAGTGAGTTAAAATCACTTGCACTAGTTGTAACTAGTTGTAACTAAAGACTCACTAGTGCGAGATCGGTGAATTAAATATTAAATTAATTCACATGGAGTGATCTCACATGAATATGAATATTTACTATTGTTAACTACATGCATGTCGTGTCCAAGAGGAGACCCGCTTGAGAGAGGAGAAAGGAAAGTTTGACTGTCCATGGTGACATTAGTGGGTGCACTCAGAAAACCACACACACATTGGAGATGCCAATGAGGATTGCACAACAAGGCAAGGAAATATCTCATTCATTCAGGGATTGTGATCGTCAGGATTGCGCAATGGAGGCAGGTCGTCGAGGTAGTAAATTGGTGCATGTATTTGCCATTTTTATGATAGTGTGAGACGATTGTACATTGTACTAAGAGCTCTTGTATTAGAGTTTTGTATGAGATTGTTTCATGATCCATGATATATACATAATATATGATAGTGGGGTTTTTATCTTTACGTCTTGCAAATACATCCGTGTTATGTGCAAGATTGATATTTCTTCATGTGTTTGCAATCGACGATTAAATTTCCGCAAAGATTTTAGTAGAAGGATTCTATATTTAATAAGCAGCATATAATTGTTAGATCAGAGAATCTAGGAAATACATATTTGTATTAAAATTTCTACACCATGGATTTGTTGATTTTTTGGCGATAATCTAGCACATAAATTCACATAATTTTCGAAGCATATGATTCCATTTCATGAACAAATCCCCTTGAAGATTGCAAGATTTGAAATCAATTCACAAGAAAAAAAATCTCATACAAAACAGCCTAGTGGAAAATAAATACAGTAATGTCTAAAAATCCATTCGAAATCTTGCAAGAAGAGGGTTAAAACCTAGAGAAACGATGATATGCTTGCACCGCTGCGCAAATACACCACCGAAGAACCTAGAAAGAAAATGGAAAGCACCAATGGAATAAACACGGATACGCAGGAGAACTACCGTAGGAAAAAATGGCAATGGAGGTTGAAAACACAGTAAAAATGATCTCTCGCACCGAAGAGAAATTCAATAAAATGTTACTCACAGTGAATGGAGGAATCTCGGATGATCGATTTATCCCACAAGACCAAAAAACATTGTATAAAGAAACGTTGAGTATTACTTGAAACAACAAGCCAAACAACATTAAACGGTTGAGGCTACCATCACTAAAATACAACACCCCCCCAAATCCGGGAAGGAAAAAGGGTGGAAAACTTTGCAAGAATCTATCCAAATTTCGGTAGGTGAAATGTTGATAAATACAGGGAAGATAGCACCATTAACAACGGTCTTTCAACCAATCCCTAAATTTTCTCAATGAAGGTCATCTCTTGGAATATACGGGGCTTGAACAACCTCTCGTAAACAACAATTTTTAAAAGAGAAATTGAAAAAAGGAAAAAATCGCAAAGTTATGCTTATTTCAAGAAACAAAAGTTTCAGCTAATAAATTCGAAGAAATTTTACAGTCCTTTACAACGCATTATGAAGTAATGGCGAATGATGCTAGAGGCGCGGCTGGAGGAGTTGCAATCATATGGAAGCCAGCCGAGGTAGAAGTGGATGAATGGATAGGGTCATCATGTACCATTTTTGGAAGGTTTCGACAAATCGATACTCGAGAAAAGGTAATGATCATGGCAGTATATGGTCCTTATATACAAGGAGATAAGAACGACTTCTTACACAGCATAAGAACCTTGAGATCCCAACATGCAGAGAAATACTAGATGATAGGAGGGGATTTCAATATGATTTTGAATCTATCAGAAAAGAAAGGTGGAACCAGAAGAGAAGATCCTGAAATGGAGTTGTTCAGAGACCTCCTAACAGATTTAAAACTTGTTGATATCCCCATAGTCGATGGAATCTTTACTTGGAACAATCGCAGGGGGAAATACATCAAATAGCATCTAGGCTTGATAGATTTCTAATCTCGGAGGAGCTACTAAGCGTAGATGCTTATTATGAAGCAAAAATTCTACCAAGCACTAGTTTTGATCATTGGCCCATTCAACTAGAAATTGATATCAAAGATGTCCCAAAAAATAGGTCGTTTTGTTTTGAATTGTTCTGGCTAAGAGATCCTGCATTCCTGGAACAAGTGCAAGAATGGTGGACATCATTCAATACACAAGGAAGAAACAGAATGCATACTTTCCAACTGAGATTGAAGCAATTAAAAAAAGAAATCAAAACATGGAATAAAACACAGTTTGGCAATATTCAGTCAACAATAATCACTCTCCAAAATCGAATGAAACAAAACCAATAGGAAATGATTCTACATGGTCAAATAGAAGCTCTGATTGATCAAGAAGGCAGAATTCTTAGTGAACTAGAGGAAGGACGAAAACAAGAAGAAATATTATGGAAACAGAAATCAAGGGTGAAGTGGTTAAAAGAAGGTGAGAAAAACACAAATTTTTTCCATAAATCACTAATTCAACGAAGACAACACAATAGGATTTTCTCACTAAAATATGAAAATGGAAACAAAATTTATCAGCATAATGAAATGGAAGACCTGTTAGTGAGGCATTTTCAAGATATGGTCACTGAGTCAAATCACAATAGAACAGCGGCAATACAGAAAATCACCACTCATATACCTTTGAAAGTAAGTCGGGATCAGAACCTGGCACTAATGAGGGAGATAACAATTGCAGAAGTGGAAGAGGTAGTTAAAAATCTTCCAAAGCATAAAGCACCTAGACCAGACAACTTTACAGCTGAATTTTATCAGGCTACCTAGTCATTCATGGGAAAAGATATCTGTGAACTGGTGGAGGAATCAAGGTGCACAAGGAATGTATACCCAGCTCTGAATTCCACGCTTATTACTTTAATACCGAAGCAAACCAAATTTGATACCCCAGCAGGGTTCCGGCTAATAGCCTTGTGTAATTTCATTTACAAAATTCTATCAACAATCGTGGTTAATCGGCTGAAACCTCTACTGCATGATATTATTTCCCCTGAACAAACTGGTTTTGTTAAAGGCAAACAAATCTTAGATGGAATCATAACAATACAAGAAGCGATGCATTCCCTCAAAGAGCAAAAAGTAAAAGGTATGTTAATCAAACTTGACCTTTCAAAAGCTTATGATAGATTAAGCTGGTCTTACTTGAGAGAAATATTGGTAGCTTTTGGTTTTGACTCCAGATGGATACAGTGGCTTTTATCCTGCATTTCCACTCCTAATTATTCTATTCTACTAAATGGGGCTCCAAGCCAACCTTTTAATGCATCTCGAGGGCTGTGTCGAGGGGATCCTATCTCACCATTTCTATTTATCATTGCTGCTGAAGGCCTTGGTCATTTTATTAAGGCTCAGATTAGAGAAAATTTCCTGAAAGGGTTGGACTTATGGGGAAGGGATATTAATATCTCACATCAACAACTTATTGATGACATTATGCTCTTCTGTCATGCTTCTTTAGTGGAAGCGAAAGCTATTCTCAGAATCCTTCAAATTTTTATGGATGCCTCAGGAACACTGATTAACAATGATAAATCTAACGTTTACTTCTTTAATACTTCTACAGCCATTGAACGGTTTATATCAAGGACCTTGGGATTCCAAATTGGAACCTTGCCCATGAAATATTTGGGATTTCCCTCGAATCAATCCTTGCTAAAGATATCAGGGTGGTCAGATCTAATCTCTAAACTCCACTCTCGGCTGCAGAACTGGACGCTTAGAGCTGTTAACGCACCTAGCAGAGTCACCTTATTAAAATTGGTTCTTCAGTCAATTCCAATATATCAGCTATCAGGCAGAGCGGCTCCGAAAAAAGTTTGTAATAATTTGATCAAAATTTTTAGGAAATTCCTCTGGAAGGGGGTACAAGACATGAGGAAATGGGCACTATTATCCTGGGAGAAGCTTATCCAAACCAAAAAATCATATGGACTAGGGCTTCGCGACCCATATATTCTCAACCAAGGAATGGGAGCTAAGTTATGGTGGCGATGGATTCAAGGCGGTCCAGATCTATGGAAAGAAATATGGGAAAAAAAATATGCAATGCCTAATACCATTGTGGGGAAACTGAAAGTTGACATTACTCATAAAGGGTATGACATTTGGAACCTAGCAGCTAGCAACAGAGATTTAATACGACAACATAGCTTCTAGGAAGTACACGGAGGCAGAACAACATTGTTTTGGGAGGATTCATGGCAACAGAGAGAGAAACTCTTCAGTCGCCTAGACCTAGGGGAAATATTCTTATTCACAAACACTCCAACCCACAGATTAATATACAAATATTGGAATACTGAAGAGGAAATCCAATGGAAAATATGGAAAAGAAAAGAGCAATGGCCGAATGCACCACACACGGAACAATGGAATAACTTTGCTAAAGAAATGAAAACTAGAATAGTGTTGAAAGCAACAGGGGATGATATTTTAAGGTGGGGTTATCGATCAAAAGGTATGTTCACATTTGAAGAGGCTTACCATCTTAAGTCAAATAACCATCAAGCATCGCTAGGTCCAATTTGGAATAAAATCTGGAGTGTTAAATTCTGGCCAAAAGTTGAATATTTCATATGGTTATTAACTCATAGAAAAACTTTAACATGGGATCATCTTCAACATCAAGGAATTCAAGGCCCATCTCTTTGTGTTATGTGCAAAAGGGAGGAGGAAAATATATAACACCTAGTCAATAAATGTGCCTTGGCAAATGAAATTTGGAAATTTAATGAAGCAGTATTTAAATAGTCAGATAGGGATAACACCAGCATTAATACAACCATCTGTAATTGGAGGAAAGGAGGGTATAAGAGTGAAGTGGTTAACTGTGCTTGGCGATTATCAATAAGATTCATTCTCTGGGGAGTTTGGAAAGAGCGAAATCATCGCATTTTCCGAGGAGAAGAAAAATAGGTACACCTGATATGGAACATTATAATTGAAAATATACGAGAAACCCTTTTGGTAGAACGCTGGTTGGAAGATGATTTGAAAGGAGAGGCTACAGAGGCGAGGATTTTAGCTAAATTGAATTTAAACCCTCAAATGTTATCCCCATCACTGTGGAAGTTCAAACCTAATCTGGAGAGTATAACGAAAAGTTTTCAGCCACCACCAATAGGCTTTCTGAAGCTTAATTTTGATGGTGCCTCTAAAGGAAATCCAGGACAAGCAGGGATAGGGGGTATATTTAGAAATTTGCAAGCATCCGCTGTTAGAATTTATTCATTCCCCATAGGTTTTTCAACTAATAATGAAGCTAAATTAATGGTGATCAAACAGGGTCTCATTATTGCAACAAGCGAGAACTATCAAAGACTTATAGTAGAAGGAGACTCCGCAATGACAATTGGAATCCTTCAAAAGCTTCAACAAGGAAGCAATTGGGAAAAGATCAGTAAAATTTGGAGAACAGCTAGACTGATTGAAGAAATTGGCAATCTTATCCGTCGAATAGGATATGTCATTCCAACCCATGTCCTCAGAGAAGGTAATCAAGCAGTTGATTACTTAGCAAATTGGGCCTACAAAAATGAAGATCGGAAGTTGGATGTTAATCATAATCACCAAGTTTAGAATGTGGAACTTCATCCTCTACAGATCATATTGGAAAAAGATACCCCCGATCGGGGTGATCATTAAACGAGGACGCCGGTCACGAACTAGGTCAAGTGGCATTTCCAGTTCATGCACATTAATGAACCATGTACGAGTCGTCCAGCGTGATATCATGGAGGCATGTGACAGATAAGGATATGTTGGCATGGTGGGTAAGATAGCCTGTGATGTCAGAGTTGGGAGAGGGAAACATCAATCTCGCAAAATTGTTTAAGACCTATAAAAGGAATAACAGAGGTAGAAAATCCTTCGTTGCAATAAACGAATAGAGGCGTGCAAGGATGGTAGCAGACTTCATCAACACCAGACTCATTTTTCTACTGTGGTATGTAATTTTCCTTCCTAAATCCATACTCATTACCATAAACGGGGATATGTCTCTGGTTAGGAAGAGCTCAGGAAATTCTTGCAATATTTGTTTTGCTTGGTTTGTGTTAGTTCAGTTACAACGAGTTGAGCCATGCTTCCGTGACCCCTGCTTTAGTAAGTCCAAGAACCAAATGTATGTCAGTAGGCATCATCCCTGTTTTATTTTCATAATTAGAGGTCACATGGTGGATTATTCCAATATGAAGAGAGCTGATAGGAAGGTCTGCTGTAGCATACAGGGCTTTAGTAATAAACCCTACTTTCTTGTTACGGATTTTAGTTTTATTGTCAAGGACTATAGCTTCAGTTTTTCTTTGAAAGCTTTGTTTAGTCTGGGGTATGATTTTTGGGGGATTATTTTAGTGTTGGATAAAACCTATAGGTATCATTATCAGGGGTTATGGGTTTGGGCATACTTTATTCCCTGTCATATGTTGTCTCAACCTCGTAGCCTTCCAAACAGTCTCTATCATGACATATTTGTTCATAGGCGCTCGGTATTTCACTCGGTTCTTTATCATTTTTGGACTCAGCGGATTCTTAATGATACCAACAATTTTCATACTAACGTCGAGGAGCTTCAGAATCATCCAAAAGCTGTTATGGGCAACAAGTTACAAAGTTTAATTGTTATTTCCCTTTCTTATTTGCTTGTTCTCATTCCAGAGCATAGGCTACCTGTAAGTCAGCTCACAATGGTTAAGAGGCAAACAAGAAATTTTTCGGCCTATACTACTGACAAAGGGAAACAGAAGATGGTGCAACCAGCAGAGAAGAACATAAAAAGAGGGAGGAAAACAAAGGAAGAGGTGTTAATGAACCTTTAACCCACCTATTCACTTGGAAATTCATCACAGGTCAGACAGGAAATACATGGCTGGGAAAGAGAAATCTAGCAAAATGAGGAAGACAATGATGCAGAAGTAGAGATTATGAACTTTGTGACTGATCCCGGAAATACTAGAGGTTGCCTATCACTTTTTAATCAAATGGTCCACACATATTGAATTGTCAAATGTCTGATAGCCAAGGCAATGCAGAGTTTTCATCCCACCAGAGAGAAGCCAAAACCAAAGATGTTAGAACTATTGCAAGATATTGATATCCAGCTGCAACACATCAAGGTTACTCAGTACCAAGCCACTGACCGCATTGGTAGAATTGATGATCGTATTGGAAGAATGGAGAAGCAGATCCAATTACTGCAACAAGCTGATATGCCAGGATCCACTGCAAAGGATCCTGCCCCAATTGAATCTTCAGATGGATAGAAGTTTAGTTTCTTTTATAGGATGATACAAAGGACTATAGGTCAAAACAGTTACTTTGATAATAGATTAAATAGTCAGATAGTGTATGAAACAAGCAGTAGAATGAAACTTTTTCAGTTTTGGATGGCTTTTAAAGCATTAAGGTGGCCAATAGACCCGATTTCCTACGGGTAGGTTGAGGCCACAAACTTTCTATCTCTGTAACCTGCTTTTAAAAGATAAATAGAAAATAACAAGGCACTACTAAATTTACAAAAAAAGAAGAAGATAAATATATCCAATGAGTTCAAAAAAAGATAAAACAATTTAATAGGTAGATTATATAGTTCAATGCTACACATCATTACATTCATATAAAGAAATTGGACTGGCAAGAAAAAAATATGAAAGACTCCATAGGGAAAAGATAGAAATATCCCATGAGTTTCCCTCTAACCCATGCTATATAACAATTTTTAATAGTGGCGCACTATCAACTCACTTGGATGGAAATATCAAACTATCCTAATATCACTCCTGCTGCCTTAAATATATTGTCAATGTTTTTATGTGCTTTATTGATTCCATGTGTGGGCACCTTCAAGATAAAAAATTGGTAATTGGTGGTCAAATGTAACAGTGAAAACAAATAGCCAAATGAAAATGGCGTTTTCTATGGTTGTTTCCAGTTTATTTATTTTTTCTATATCATCATGAGACCTCACTTTCTTTGAATACTTAAAGGTTGTTTAAAGAGGATAACCAGAGACAAAGAGAGGCTAAGTATGACACCACAAAAAAGTAGTTAACAAATAATTGATAAGATAAAGAAATTATATTAATATTCAACAATGAGCTTTGAGAATAGCCTGGATAAGGTAGTTTCAGGTCAGTAGAAATCCTTAAAGTATTAGATAGTGCATTCCAGTCCCCAACTTGTCTAGCCATGCAAGGACTAAAGCCTATTTAAATCTTATTTATAACCGTATTTCACTTGGTATGCATATGCATTAGATTGGTAAAGTGATGATCCAGGTGGATATTGGTGGCCACCCACCGATTGCACCTAGTCAGTTTCATAATTTTTCTTATTTACTATTTTTAGCAGTTTTTCAGGTCCTGAAATTTCACCGTTTTGAGGCGCTAAACGGAATTTTTTTGGGCATGATTGCTGCCACGATTTACAAAAAATCACATCAATAGCTATAGTCCTCGGAGAAATCGTTCCAACGAGGTACCATATGTGCCAAATGAAGATAATATGACCAAGTTACAACCCCGAGAAGTTGGCTGCCCAACTAACCCCAACGGGGCCCATAAAGTCTTGTGTTACATCTCCCTGCGTTAGGGTTTTGGTTGTTTAGGGTTTTATCTTATTGTTCAATAATAAAAGGCCCTTGAGCCTCATTGTAACACAATTCATAGTCATGTAGCCACTGCATCTCTTCTCATAGATTAGCTACCATCGCCCGAGCTAGTTTATTTTCCATTCTGTCTGTGAGCCTTTTTCAGTATTTTATATTAATGAAGTGAAGTGTTATTCCTACTACATCTCTGTGTTTATGTTTATTTCTGTATTTTATTTTGTTCCTGCATAAGTCTGGATCAGTGGTATCAGAGCGTCTTCTCTTTCTCGATATTTCTATGTCCCCAAGGAGGTCGAGGTATAAGGACTCAAGGCTCGATTTGCTTGAACCTTTGCAAGATCAACCTCGCAAACCCCGAAGAACTCCCATGATGGGAAAAAATAAAGATGAGGGAGCAAGAGATCTTATAAAAATATTGCTTAAGGAGGCCCTCAAGAAACAAAGGAACACGATGATGGATAACTTTTCCCAGATCCTCCAACGACTACCCACCACTGACACATATCCATCCAACAACCACTATGGAGTTACCAATCATTTTAAGGTACAAGTAAACTTTGACATTCCCATATTTGAGGGCCAAATAGATGCAGATGCCATATATAGATGGCTAATTTTGCTGGAAGAGTATTTTTCAGTTCATGATTTCTCCGATCGAGAAAATATTACCTTTGCACTCATCAAAGCCACCCCCCATGTCAAATATTAGTGGGAAACCTACTATGAATAGGGGGATGAGGGAGAACCCTCACTTTTTTTAGTCGCACCCACTTGGAATTCATTTCGAGACGACATCAAGGAACAATATTACCCCGTGGGGAGATATGAGGATGGGTACATCCAATGGAACACACTGCGGTAGCAAAGGGATCAATATGTGAATGAGCTAACAAATCTGTTCCATACCCTACGCACAAAGTTGGGTATTAAAGATTCAGAGAAACACTTGGTGCTCAAGTACCGCTGCTATTTACATAGATAAATTTAGGAGGAAATGGATTTCCTCAACATTACCTCACTTGGCACAGCATATCGATATGCCACCAAGATCAAGCATAAATTTTAGTAGAAGAAGCGAGATTTTGGATCCACGAATCCAAAGCCAGGGAAAGGCGCCCCCGAACCGTAAAACAAATGAATTTATGAGTACTTGTCTTTTCTAACTCGTTAAAGTAAATGAATTGACATGGTCTCAGTAAATGTTTACCCCTTTTTCAGGTTGCAATTAACTATTTATGAAAACTGAATAACTTGATCGAACATGGTCAAGAGGTTCTCTTGGATATTGTTTTCTACCTTTTCGGATTCGAGAGACGATTTAAGAAAAGGGACATGATGGAGTTTTATTTTCTGTTTATTTTTCAAACTCCCTAAACATGAAAAATACATCGAGTTCCCATTCCGTCAGACTCGTTAAATATTAAACGACGAAAGACTTGTCACCATGACGAGATCGAGTTCCTCCTTCCTAGGGCTTGTTAAATTACGAGGATGGATTCATTCGAAGAATGAACTTATATGCTCATCATATTCTATCCTCTTCATGCCAACTATAACAAATAAAGAGGTACTCGTTAGCATTAATTGGGGAAAAATTGAAAGTGAAACATCTAGTGTGTTTTAGGAAGCTTGTCGCTCTTCAACATGACACTCGTCTGCAGTTCGTATCGAGTTGGGGATATCATTCATTTTTCACTTTTCCTTCATGGGTTTTGGGAATCCATTTGCCTCTCATTTGATTACTATTTCTGTCATCATGACCTCTGATCCTATTTGAGTAAAATGTTGCCACACTCCGAAGTCGCGTCGCCGATATGTTCAAGAAAAGTCCTTTTTGTCAAAATCAGACATCCTCCGCTTGTTTAAACTTCTCTGTTACAGTCCTGAATCACTCCTATCATCTTGAAGATATTTTTTGTTTCGTGTCGATGATGTAGGAATCATTATGGCCCTCCTTCAGCAGATCAATTCTTGTCGACCTCAACTCATTATCCAAGAAGATGATTTAGAAACTCCATTTTAGTACCTTGGAGCTTGCTTGCTTCAATGGAAAGTTCTTTGTGTCTGATGATAGGTTCACATCACTGGTCTTCGATTGAATGATTCTGCAAGTGTTCAAATTCAACACATTTATTCACAATTGTGGATTGTGTTGTTGTACCTTGAGGGCCATCGTCATTATTGGTGGTTTCTCTCGTGCCTGTTAACAGTTTTCATCATTGACTGGTAATCAGGTGGTTTCTACCATGTTCAACATCAGTTGATCTATTCACATGGATAAATACATACGTTGGGTAGATTGAGATTGTAGCGAAGACCCTGGATCACCTTTGTCATTATCCAAGTTGCGTGGAGTTATTGAGTATTCATGATTGTGCATATGGTCCTGTCTATACGGATGGGTGCGACCATACCGTGGATATGTTTCCATGATCTCTTTCAAACGGATGGCTATGACCATGTTGTGGGTTCATATGTTATTCGATGCCTAGTCCAAAAATATGTTATTAGGCATATTCACATCATAGATTTCATATATTTTATTGTGTTTGATTTGGCAGGTTTCCTGGTGGTATTATGAGTTCTTTTGCCTTGGTTTGTAAAACATTTCACCCATCACTCCCCGTTTTTCCTTCATGCTTTA
This sequence comes from Pinus albicaulis, assembly GCA_034641835.2. Taxonomy (NCBI): domain Eukaryota; kingdom Viridiplantae; phylum Streptophyta; class Pinopsida; order Pinales; family Pinaceae; genus Pinus; species Pinus albicaulis. Next base: position 16,091 of record JAXQQM020065320.1, on the reverse strand, counting down.
GGCGGCATCTGTTACACATTAATTTGTCACCCTATTCATTAGCATCCCTGATCCTGAAGTGCCATATGACAGGTCCTATGTAGTATATCTACCTGGGAAAATTACATAAAGATATCCCTTGAAGAATCAAATAAAGCTGCCTTGAAAGATCACTGGAAATTTTTTGTCAAAACCATAATTTTTTGGGTCAACGCGCTTCTCTAGTGGCCTGCCCGTGCTGATGGTAGGTTGAAAGTTTTGGCCTAGCACTATGAGCGCCATTTTTTCTGGAAAAACCACACTGATCCCTTTTTGAAATGTTTCCTCAAAATGGAGGAGAAACATGGACCTCTAGAAGCTCCACAACGACGAGTTGGTTATTATTCGGTGGTGATAGGGTTGAGATATGTGATTTTAGAGACTGATATTATCAATGGGGGTTTATCCCTTAGAAATTAGACCTTCCTCCTCCTTTCATGGGCACCCAAACCCTTCTCCATTCCTATAAATTGATCCCCATCCCTCCACTACTGGTTGGTCATTGTTGGACTGGTAAGATCATTCATTCCCTTTACACTCTTGTATTTTGATAATGCTTAAGATATTCTAGAGAAGGAATTATTTAGAGATTAGGTGAAGGACTCGAACATCACCAAACGGAGGCCTCCAACATCAAGGCCTGGGTTGTAAGATCTCTCTTCTATATTGATTAATAAAACATCTGGTGTTTTCTTTCTATATTTGTTTAATCATTTTCACAAATAGTCTAATGTTCCTTGATCTACTAGATATATGATGTTCATGAATATTATGTATTGGATTACGTTTGTTTTTCCTCTTGATCATCCATAGATATTCATGTGCCACCAATAACAAGGAGCGAGCCTAAGGGATCGTGGATCAATTCCACCATCAACAAATTCAAGCATAGTATCCAGAAAAGGTACCTCTATCTCCTTTCTTGTCGCATTTTGAATATTAGCTAAGAAATATTTGCATTAGAAAGTCTCACAAGTTGCTAGACCCATTCTAGGGCTAGAGAGATCACCCCTATCCGCAGAGGGGATTTATCTTCACAACAATAGTGAAAAGTATATCAAGTTTTTTTATCTATTTATTTGAATAAAAAAATCCCCTCAACAATTTTTAGTAATGTTTACAAGGCCATACAATGATGATGGTTGAGCTTGGAAACTCATGAATTTGACAATTTGACTTTACTAGACCAATAAAAAACCTCTCTAACTACAACAATAATTTTACCAGAAAAATATAGACATTGCATGGCTTACTCAGTGAAGACTCTGACTTCATGCTCAATCTTAGACCTCACAATAATGGAAAATAAAGAGTTGACTAAGAAGTATCAAATTCAGGCAACATTCAACATACAAGTTATCAAACATAAAACCATGTCTGCAATATAATAATTTTTTTTTACATCAAACATCCTTTGCCCTTATCCACGCTATAACAACATACAAGTCTATATCCTCTTAGTTGTACATGAAATAAAAGAACCCCATATTATCGACTACAATATTAATAGTTTTTACTATGCAGTAATATATTGCAAGACATGTTCAACAACCTTCTACATACACCCGTCATACCCTAGAACATAGTCACACAACCTCAACACACTATCACTAGTAAAGACATAATGTGACTGCAAGATCTCAAGTCCATAGCTAACTCTAGATATTTCGCACTAGCTGGTTACAAATTTTAGGGCTTTAATGTCAAGGGTTTTACTGTCAAATGACGAAGAGTAGATAATTAGATTATAATTGCAGGGTGTGAAAATTCACATGCTTGGATAATCATTGCATGAATTACGTCAAACCACAACGACTAATATGTCTGATATAGATTCCCAGAAAAAAATGGTACCAACTATCCATGTCTTTCAAGTAATAAGAAAGGCTTAGCAACATCCAGCCACTCTATATGTTCAACACACCAACAATTACACAACTTTAGCCAATGAATACAAAAATTGACCCAATCATACAAAATCTAGACTAGTCACACTGCTCCACAAGGATATGCGAATGTAAGTAACCATAACTCTGAGCAAAAAATCAACCACATGGATAATTGTCTTGGGTATTTGGCCTTAGTGACTGCTGACGACCCATTCCAACAATTTACAACTGGGTCCCAACGAGACGAATAGGGACTCTATTTTCCTCAAGCTCAAAACAACTTCCCACCAATCTCAAAGTTGGTCTAGCTAATATCCACACATAGGAAACAATGATCTCCACACCCAAAAAATGTTATAACAATGGTTTTTTTTAAAATAAAAGTCCTTCTGGATTTTGAGCCCAATCAAGGCAACAACTCTGTCATAGATACTCGACTCACTGAGCACAAAATACAACCTATTACAACACCACATACACAATCTAACCTGTGTGTGCATTGCCAAAATCATTCAGTCAGGCGTTCAATTTACTGCATTTTCCCACAAATTCGTTGAACAACCAACATTATGGAAGAATCGAACCTTTCTTGCTTGAAAATTTAAAATCATAGGGAAATCCATAGTTGACCCTCGTGCTTTATTACATAGAAAATTTTAATCCATTCAACCAAGGAATTTCGGATTCCTCAATCTGCATTAGATGGAAAATTGGAAAATAAATTTCAGGAGATATTTCGACCCTTTAATGACTTTCCCAAATAATAAAAATTCGACTGCTCAAAGGAATAAGTTTGATGACTCTTTATCGCACAAGTCGCACTGGTTCTTTTCCTCTTTCAATGGGGTCCTCTATCTCTGCTACATGTGTTTCTTTAGCTCAAACACCTTAATAAAAACACATTTGACTCTAAGGATTTTGAAGGAATCGCACAAATTCCCAAACATTATGATCTTCCGCACGTTCAGTTGACTATAGGTGACCACTATTATTTAAAATTGTGCTTACTGAACCAAATCGGTTCTCTTCGTTGCATGCATGGACACAATGAACACAATTGCAACCTTCCCAATTTATATGCGCTTTCCCCAACCACTTCTTTGACGTTCTGCCTATGATTTTTTCTATATGATCAGTCATGACTAATCCACACTGTCCGTCTACATTATACTTTATGTTGAAAAGTCAACAAGAAATGTGTGTCTAATTTAATTTTCCCTTAATTAAATTGGACAATAAATTGTAATCTTATCTCATAACCACTTGTAATAGTTAACTGAGTGTGATAGAATCAGTTAGCTCATGAAATTCGAGTTGAGGGTGGTTGGTGAGGCATGTAGAGTGATTATGTTTGTTTTAGAGTCCAAGTTGCAGTTAGTGTATTAGTTTAATGCATGAGAAATAAATTAACTCAATTAAGTGAGTTAAAGTCAATCTAACTAGTTGTAACTGATTGTTGCACTAGTGAGAGGTCAAGTGAATTAAATATATTTAATTTACATGTAGTGATCTGTCAAGTGACTAATGATTTACTATTAATAGCTAAATACATGTCAGTTCTGATGAAGACCCAGTTGAGAGATAGGTTAAAGGGATGCTATCTATCAGTTGTATTATTAGTAAATTGTCGGCGTGCAATTAGAAAACCATAGGATTTCCCATGATGTATTGCACAGTTTCGGAAGGTTTAATTTCCTAATTAATAGGGATCGATTGTTCTTAGAACTGCGCAAGCAAGGCACGCTGAGCAGAGGCAGGAAATTGGCTAAGTGCTGGTCGATTTTGTCCGTATCAGTGTGAGACAGTTGGTAGAGTGCAACAGAATCTTGTGAGAAGAGTGCATTGTATTGTTTCATGATTCCTTGGTTGATTATACAATAAATATAGAGGGTTTTTGAGCAGCAAGCTTTCCCCATGAAAAATATTTGTGTTGTGCGATTGATTTTCTTCTTTCTCTTACTTGGTGTAATTGTGCGATCATGCTTAATTTCCGCAGATTAATTGTAGAAGGATTCAGTATCTTGCTCTAGAATATTGCATGATCGGATTGAATCCATTGGTATACATATTGTGTGTATAATTTCTACATGGTATCAGAGCGCCAAAAACCACTATAGTGGAGAAGAAATTGAATTTGTGCTGAACAACATTCGAATTTGCAAAAATATTATTTGGTGTGACAAGCAGATGAAGATGGATTTCAATGGATTAAGATTGGAATATGCACTCGAGGGAAGTTCTAATTATATTGCATGGAAAGGAAGAATAGAGGTAGTTTTGGAGGACAACATGCTGAAAGAATTTATCGACACTGATATTCCAAGGCCCGTAACAATAAACGACGCAATTCTTGATGCTTGGGAAAAGAAGGTTGCAAAGGCGAGGAGGATCTTATTAGAGGGAGTTCGAGATCACATTGTCTCAAGTCTCCATTGAAAGGTGAATCCATATGAAATGTGGAAGAATTTGACAGATCTATTCAAAACAGTAGTGACCACAAAAAATTGGCACTAAAGGACAAGTTCAGGAAAATAAAAAAGGAGAAAGGCGACACTATTATGAAATACTTAACAAGTTCATCCAATGTCGAGATGAGATTGGAAGTGTTGGGATTACTGTAGTGAATGATGACTTGGTGAGCCTAACATTTCTAGGCCTTCCCAAGAGCTGACATAGTTATTAGGACTCTGTCAATGGGAGGGAGAAGCTACCAGATTGGGAGCGAATTTGGTTGGATTTGGTACAAGAAGAATATAGGAGGAATACCAGGGATGGATCCTCATCCAATACATATGATGAGGAAAACTGCACCTTGTATGGTAAGGAAAAGAAGGGGAAGGGAAAGAAATCCTATTCCAAATCTGAGACCGACAAAGAAGGCAAGAAGCATGACATGTCCAGAGCGAAATGTTTTCACTATCACGAGCATGGGCATTATGCCACTAATTTTCCACAGAAGAATAAGAACAACAAGAAGGCTTCATGATTTGCAGAAGGTGATGCTTTGGCTTCACACTTCGAGTTGGACTTCTCACTCATCACATGCATGGTGTCTAGTGCGATGGTATCAGTGTGGTACTTGTAGAGTGGTACATCTTTCCACATGATGGGAGACAAAAAACTCTTTAGTATATTGGAGGAGAAGGATATTCAGATGCACATCGAGATGGGTGATGATGGGAGGTATAACACTACTGGGATTGGTATAGTTACTTTCCAGAGACAGTCAGGTAAAACTTTCTTATTAAAATATGCCATGCATGTACTAGGCTTGAAAAATAATTTAGTTTCAGGTGCTATGTTGGAGGATAGAGGATATGATGTGGTTTTCAGTGAAGGGAAAGCATTTCTTCATCACAAAGCCACATGAAAGGTTAAGAATATTGGGGTTTGTGTGAAGAACCTCTACAAACTTGATGTAGATGGATGCACAACATTGATGAATAAAGCAAACAGAGTGGTGAGCCAGGATAAGGATGAGTTATGGCACAAGAGATTGGGCTATCTACACCACAGTGCTTTGAAGGTCATGTGACATATTTCTACGGGGCTTCTGAAGGGTACTTTTGCGCAGATATACACATGTAAGGGATGTACCATGGGGAAGTATACGAAGGCCACTTTTCATGAGAAGGATAACCGAGCAACGGAAATACTTGAGAGAGTTCACTTAGATGTGCGTGGACCATTCTCTACATATTCTATAGAAAAGCACAGGTATTATGTGATTTTTGTTGATGCTTTTTCTAGAAAGTGTTGGATCTACTTCATGAAGAAGAAAAATTAGATGTTCTTAAATTTTTTTAAGTTCAAAGCACTGGTTGAGAAAGATAAAGGGAAACATGTGAAGGCTCTAAGGAGTGACAATGGTGGTGAGTACATCTCCAATGAATTCAAGAAATTTTGTAGAAAAGAAGGAATTCAGAGAGATTTGATTGCGCCTCATAACCCACAATAGAATGAGGTTGCAGAAAGAAAGAATAGAACAATTGTGGGTGTGGCACCAGCTATGTTACATGATCAAGGCCTACCGTTGCATCTGTGGGCAGGGACATGCAACACAACAGTATTTGTGCAGAACCATAGTCCTCATCGAATACTTGGCATGAGTACACCAGAGGAGGCTTTTTCTGGTAAGAAACCTGATGTTTCATATTTTAAAATTTTTGGCTCATCTGTCTATTGCGATGTGACCAAAGATTCTAGAAAGAAGTTAGAACCAAAAATGAAGATTGGGATATTTTTGGGGTACACTGATACTCCCCACAAATATCGGGTGTATTTTCCAAACAACAAGATGAAAGTTGTCAGATGGGATGTAAAATTTGATGAGGAGAAAGCCATGCGATTGTCCCTTAAGAGGGAGATTGATTTACATGCAGATGAGGAACCATTGGTTCGAAAGGATGAACCTCAAGATGTGGAGCAACCACATGAGGAGGATCATGGAGTGGCAGAAACCACTCATGCATAGCCATCCACCAGACATGGTAGGAGGCACACCACAGAGGCTGACAGATTAAGACTTGACGTAGAAAAACATGTAGGAGCACCTACATCACAGCGCAGACAGAGACAATCACCAGACAGGTATACTGGATACATGGATCTTATGAGCAATTATATTGTGACAAAAACATCCTATTTCGAGGAAGCAGTGCATCAACCAAATTGGGTTGATGCCATGGTTGAGGAGTATGACTCCATCGTCAGGAACAATGCATGGGAAGTTGTCCCAAGACTAGTCGAGAAGTTAGTGGTTGGATCTAGATGGTGAAGCAGACAAAATGTGGGAGTGTGGAGAAGTACAAGGCTAGATTTGTAGCCCAAGGATTCTCACAAGTTGAGGGGATTGACTATGATGAGACTTTTGAACAAGTCGCACATTACTAATCAATTAGATCTATCCTTGCACTCTCAATGCAGATGGGTTGGCAGATACATCATATGGATGTGAAGACTTCATTTCTCAATGGAGTTATTGAGCAAGAAGTGTACATTGAGCAGCCAGAAGGTTTTTAAACCTTTGACAGGGAGTCGCATATGTGCAGACTCAAGAGAGCACTGTATGGGATGAAGCAAGCACCTCGTGCTTGGTACACCAGGATTGACAACTATTTCACCAGGTTGGGCTTCACAAAGAGTGAAGCGGATGCGAACCTGTACCAGATTGTGGTTGATGGTAGGATTTTGATTATTATACTTTATGTAGATGATCTTATTCTGATAGGTGATGAGAAGCTCATAACTTCTTGCAAAGAGGATCTTGCAAGAGAGTTTGAGATGAAGGACATGGAACTCCTTCACTATTTCCTTGGTTTGGAGATATGAAAGTAGGATGGGGAGCTATTTGTTTCTCAAGGCAAGTATGCCAAAGAGATTCTGAGGAAGTTCCACATGGAGAGTGCAACATACTCTTGTGAGAAGAGTGCATTGTATTGTTTCATGATTCCTTGGTTGATTATACAATAAAGATAGAGGGGTTTTGTGCAACAAACTTTCCCCAGGAAAAATATCTATGGTATACATATTGTTTGTATAATTTCTACACTTTAGGCTTACATCCACGTTGATTGTGTCAACCTCCCTTCGTTCTGTGAATTCCAGGAGATGGATTTACCACACTCACAAAATTCACACCGACTTAGTTGTTCAATCCCGATTTGTCTCTTGTGCACATAATTTTTCTTCTATCAATACTAGAACAAGGAATACACACTCCACACAGATGCAATCAACCAAATTTTAAATTATACATACTCGCAATTTTTGTCGTTGTTCAGACTTGTTCCAACTTGCCTTGTACAAAATGACTCACCTGAATATTCTCCAATCGATCAAAGCAACTCGAAAAATGATCTAAATTCACCGCATGGTTATTCCTATAGGCGATCACTGAAATTCAGTCGCTCGGTCAATCAATTAGGAAGCAGACGTTGGGTTTTGCAAGAACAGATCGAGAGCCAATCCCACAATATTTGACTCCAATTTATCGAACCATTTTTATTCCTACAACTATTTTCTATAAATTTGTAGGGAATTTACTACATGTGCGACAAATTTGCAAAAATATGCACAAGATAAAACCTAGCCATAAATTGTTCTTCAACAACGATCTCACTTTTGTGGAAAAGATATATTTTCTGTAATAAAAATGAGCTCCGATAATAGAATTTGACACCTGAAAAATAAACCCTCAAGATGGCAGGAAAACCAACTCTGATACCACTATAATATCCCAAATGAGATATTTGCATAAACCTAACTTAACCAAAATTTCTCCATAAAATTACCATTCATTCAACAGAAAATTGCCATGTAAAATATAATCACTAAAATACGACAAAATAACAAGAAGGTGAACAGGAACAATCTTAACTTTTATTATGATAGGTAAACTGGGGTTACATGCATAGACAACCAAAATGGCTGAGATGAAAATTTGGCCTCCAATATAATATGTTGCACTATGGTGAGCCCTGTTATTGCACCAATCGTGCTGCAACTCCCAGGGGATGTTGCCCTACTTTACTTTATCAACCCGGGGTTCGTACAAACTTAGAGGTGACAATGTTATATACACAACAGATGCATTCTAATCATGTCATCCTCTTCCGTTCTACAGAAGAGTGCTACTGCTAGGGTTTCTTGGTGAAGTCTGTCACACTTCAATGAAACTAAACTAAATTGTAGAAAGGAAATGACAAAAAGGAAACTAAATTAAATTGTTGAAAATAAATGACAAGAAAGGAAACTAATTCTAATCACACTTAATGGGTCAAACGACTAAACACACTCTACTTATCCTATGACATATCTACCATGCTACCATGCTTCTAACCATACAACTATTCATGATCTAACTAAACTTGAGAAAGTGTTGCTTGCAGGTCGGAGGAAAAAGGTCTAAAGATGCTAATGAAAGGCTTAACACATGTGACAAGGCTTAGAGGTGGAAAAAGGGGTTTAAACTTCATTAAAACTTATGGTATCTCAAAAATGCTTTGGAGAGGGAGGCTTTGAAAAGTGCGATGACAAAATTGCAATGGGAAGATAGAAGTGCGATATGCGATATGAAATATCACAATTTGAAATATTGCAAAGTTGGAGGAGCAACGGAAGTCTTGTTCGGGAGTGGGAGCGAAATGCGAAATGCGATGGAACAGAATTTGCGATTGTGATGGGTGACGAAAGTGCGAGATGTGAAATGCGATATCGCAATTGCAAGACCGCAATGCTGGAGAGTAGTGGAAGTGTTGTTTGGGAGCGAAATGCGAAATGTGACGGGTGACGTTGTGGAGTATGGAAATAATATTGCAATCGACAGACAAGAGCGGTAAGTATTACAGGAACCAAATGATAAATGCGATTTGCGATTGCGGTAAGGAATTGCGGTAAGTATTTGAAGGAAAAAGGATTGGGTTCTAATGTTTATGAAATTATTTTTTACTAATAAGCGATAAAGGTAAGGTAGAAGGAAATATCGCAATCAGGGCTTGGAATGGGAGAGCATAAACAGAGAACGCAAGATATCTGTGATTTGCGATGAGCGAAGTACGGTGAGCGGGAGTTTCGAGGAGCAAGGGCGGAGGTCAAACTTTCATTGGAATTTTGAGGTCTAAAATGGGCCTCCTAAGGAAATAATAAAATAATAGTTAAACCAATAAAATAATATTTATGAATTTGCAATTCACTTTTTACAACAAAATCCATGTAACCATGGTTAAATTCAATTCAAAAGTTGTACCAAAATAAAATTAATAAAAAAATTGTATTGATGTGACTATAAATAAGAATGAACTTTTCAAGAAAAAATCATTATCATTGCACAACTAATGCATTTGTCTTTTATACTTAAATAACTTAAAATAAGATATAGATATAAATTCATAAATTCTTAATTATAGAATGTACTATTAATTAAAATTTATATTATTTAAATTATATAATAACGTGTAATTAATATACTGTATAAAAATAATATAATATAATATATTTTTTTATGTATGAATTTTATATTACATATTGAATTGATTTGATTTATAACATAAGAAGAAATAATATATAATATAAAAATGAATATAATATATATTTTATAACATTTAGATTATTTTTCATAATATTATGTATCTAATGTATAATATTAATATAACCGAGTTTTATTTAAAATTAAAGAAAAAAATATTGAAATAAATTTAATTTATATTTATAAGTATAATGTAAGATTTATATACATTGAAATTTAGCATTTTTTTGCCCCAAACAATGTTGAACCTAATATATTTTTTCTCAACATACAAAACTAATATACCTTTTTTCTTCCTACAAAACTTTTTTTTTTTTTTAATATGTTTGTATTGCTATTAATATAATAATGATATTATTTATAGATTTGATTTATCCTAGAATTATAATGTTATATTTTTATTTATTTTTATTTCATATGTATAAATTTATGTATAGATATTAACTTATAATTAATTTGAAATCATAAAATTTAATAAAATGAGATGAATATATAATTTAAAAATAAATATTTGAAAATGTACATATATAATATTTATTGAAAAGTGTATAAATACATGAATATTATGTGGGGAGATGCGTTGTTTCTTTCAAAAAATATGAAACGACAATAATAATATTTTATTCAAAAAGTGTGAAATGACATTTATTATGAGTACTTTTTTACTTTGCTGGCTTTAAAGTGCCAAAAAATTTCCTACTAGTTAACCATGATTTTTATCCACCATTGAGAATGTGATAAAATGAGAATGCCTTTAATTCCTGAAATGCCACCTCAACCATGAGGGATGATTGTAATTGGTTCTCATAAAGTGAATTTTGATTGTACATTTTCCTTAGGAGGCCCATTTTAGACCTCAAAGTTCCCCTAATGTAATGTTTTTTCAAGTGTTTTGTGAATAAAAAGGGCGACAACTGAAATAAAAGGAGGGAATAGAGTGTAACCGAGGTGTTTAGAAGCATGAAAACAGAGATGGGAAATGAAGTGGGAAGGCAAGGGTGAACTTCTCCAGAACTTTGATACTGATTCCTGCAAACAAATTTGCGATTCATGCAGGGAAAACAGACAAAATGCGTGTACCACAATGGAAGAAAGACTGAAACTGTTATTGCACTCTACTCTAATCTGAGAAGCAACGAATCATAAACAAAAAGCATTTTTTGTCTCCAAGAAGGTCTACCCTTCTCAAGCTCTATTGACTGAGATGAGAGGGGAAGGCCGCCTCACAGTTTTATGGAGTTCATCAACTATTCTACAACGCAGACAGGTAGATTAAATCCATATAAAAAAACTATAAAAACAATGAAAATATCATAAATGAAACTAGCTAAATGATAGAAAGAAAATATTGAAAACATCAGAGAAGCCGAGGCATATAATTGGGCCCTGACCCACGAGCCTAGCTCTCAAGAACTAAATCAATAAAATGGAGTCTGTCTGCTGATTTCAGGAAGAGAATATCCTTGTTACATTTATGAAAGTTTAATCACTGAGTATAATAATAAAAATCTTAAGAGCTTGCAACAAAAGTTCTGAATGGAATCGAATCCCTTCCGAGCTCTAGCTCTGCTCTATTTATTCTACAGGGCAGCTACCAACAACTCCCTAGATAATAGTGATTGAGTCCCATTTGACTCCAAGTAAACCATAGATTGTGTGCACTTCGTCCTCAGTTTGCTTGGCTGCCTTTGATAGTTAAGGAGGGTTGAAAAACCCCTTGAATCTCTCCAAGATTTCTCCATAATTTCTTGACATTGTTATCATTTATTCTTCAATCTTGATCTTTCAGTGGCAGGGAGAAAGTCCCTAAATTATCTCCTTCTCCAAATCTACATAATCTGCCCAATATTCTCACAATATTCTACAAAAATAACCAATATTAGGCACAAATATGCAATTACCTTTAAACCTTCCTATGAACATATTAAAGCATAAGAAAACATTATTAAGTGTAGAAGGAGATATTTAATATATCTTTTATGTGCATAAAGAAGGTTAGATGGGCCTAAGAAAGGTTAGATGGGCCTTATTTTATGTCTAATTTAGAGGCCCATCACATTGCACTGACCCTCCAAAATGACATGAACTGCACTGTTAATCTCTCTTGTGAATTATGGATGAATTCACCAAGGGGAGATGGGTACCCACCCAATCTCACTGAATCACTCGAGGGTTTCTATCCTGGGGCTACACATGAAGTAGAGAACTTGGTTCCTACAATTCTCATACAAAAAGAAGATCTAATCCAAGATGTCCTCTAATGGTATCCTCCTCCTTTTTATAGATCTGATGGACCCCTCTAGAAGCTCCTATTTTATTATTATTTTAATCATTGAGCACATTCCCCTTTTTTTTAATTTTAATTAAAATATTGTTTTAATGAGGGAAAATGGTAAATTGGACACCATATCTCCTCAAGCCACTAAAAATCACTTCTAACCATACCATCTTGTAGATATTCTCATCCTGGTTTGGAACACGCTATTACACTAAGGTGTTCCACCAAATATTCCTCTCGGAATGCCACCTTAACTAGAATTATTTGAGTTAGGCACAATAATAACCCCGTTTTATGAGGATTATCAGAATGTAATGGAACGAGAAGCAATTTGTATGGAATCAATACCGAGGATGGAATATGAAAAGTGAACTCTTCTAAACCCCATAAAATATCTCCAAAATCCCTTGGGCCCATTGATGAAGTAAACTTTCACCTGTGACATGTCTACCTCCAATAGTGAAAGTCCATCTTAACCATGCCATAAGGAACACCATAAAAAGAAACATCACAATTTCCTTGTTTTCTTCGCTTGTTGTTACATCAGATGAAGGAACCAACCTCTCGAGCTTGATATTTAAAGTATCATATGCTACTTGCAGTCTGTCCAACTTGGTCTGTAGAAGATCGATTTTTTGATTTAAGAGAACAATTTGAGCTTTAGTTTCAACTTTACCCATTTCCCCTTGCTAGGTTAATAGAGTCATTGTGTACTTTTTGGATGCAATCAAGTATTCCTGTTGATAATTGACTTAGTCTTTCTCTGCACCTCACAAATGTTCCATTTGGATATCCACACTACAGTCCACCCTCTTTGCAAAATAGTTAAAAAATGAGACTCTAATTCCTAGGGAAACAAAGAAACACAAGCTCTCTTTATGGTCTTGCAGGCCCACCTTTGTTGAATTGACGCTTCACTGACCATCTTTATTGCGACAATCCTCCTAATGCATTCTCCAACTCATGTAGTCAATTAGAGGGATAATGCCTCTGCAACTTCCATCCCACCCCATTAAAGCCAAGATTCATGAGCATGATTGATGCATATTGGTTAGGGAAATACTAACTTGCAACATCCCTATGAATTTATTAACAAGATGAACCAAATTCCACTTGTCTCTTACTGTGATTGAATTTTTGTGGGAAATACAGGTGTACACATGATCCCAAATTTCATCAATGAGAAGGAGCTACTGAAACAGAAGGGAGCGACAATACATAGACGACAAAGCATGTTGGGGTCTGAGAAGAGGACGTTGAACAACCAACCTATTTATTCTTTCTTTGATGCTAAGTTGGATTTTCAATACCCTTAAAACCTTATTTGATTTTGGAATTTTCATGGTAAAGTTTTGAAAGCTAGACTTATGTGATCCTGAGCCATATTTCCTTATTCTAGAGAGACACCTTAATTAGCTAATGAATCCACCAATGAATTTTGATTTCTCTTGATGTGAAAGAATTCAACAACCTCAAACTTTTCTTCTTGCAAACTTATTCTATGCAGAATGGAAGATTGAAATTGCATTGAATTCTCTTTAATCTTGCACAACTACTGAATAACTAACATTGAGTTTCCCAACGCCATTAATTGTCGTTATTTTTTTTAATATCACCAATTTGAGACCTTGCCACTAAAGCTAAGAATTCCGCTTAGTTATTAGTTGTACTCCCCAATCCCCAAGCATATTATGTCACTATTATTTCCTCGGGGTGAAAAATAACCCCCTCCTCGAGTTTGATGGTAGGGATTTAACCTCATAGAATATTCTATATATTTTTAGTAATATACGCAAATCAAAGGCTAAGATTTATTTCCAAAATAGTTATGCATTTTTCCCTTTTAATTAAATTGAATAATTCAAAAAATGTCACATGAACAATTGTCATACGAAACGAGTTATAGATTTTTGGGCATGTGGAATTGATAAGCAGTGGTATTGGCCCATAGTATTCTAAAGAAGCCTAATTATAGCTTAAGAATCCTCACAATAAAGTGGAGCAAAATCTCCATGGTTAAGAATTTTTTTAATTTTAATTTTTAATCTCGATGGTTATGATAATTTTGTTAATCTTATTATCATTATTAATAATAATTGTTATTTTTAAATAAAATTATACTTTAGTTAATTCTTATGTTGTTTTTAGTTTTAGCAATTTGAGATGTAGAATGAAGGAATGGTTTGATGTTTATTATGCATTGATGCTTATTAGAATTAACTAGCCATTTAATTTATATAACTATGCTAGTTAACTAAAAGTACTCCATGGTTAAGAATTTTGTTACATTTTTTTTAATGTATAGGTGTTAATCTTATTATCATTAATAATAATAATAATTATTTTTAAATAAAATTATACTTTACTTACTTCTTATGTTGTTTTTAGTTTTACAATTTGAGATGTAGAAAGAAGGAATGGTTTGATGTTTATTATGCATTGATGCCTATTTGAATTGACTAGCCTAAAAGGTGAAATGACACTTTCAGAGCATTTTTTTGGGGTCAATTATGGCCATTTTCAAAGCATTTTGTTTGGTCAATTTTGTTCAAAATCTAATTAACGCCCAAGGCATTATCTATTGTGAGGCTTTAGCTCACGACACTGTAGAGATTCGTCGTAAAACAACAAAACTCAACAAATCTCAACAGTGCACGCAGCTGTCCAATCATCCGTTCAGCAATTAATGTGACCTTTGACGTTTTCTTTTGTAGATTCATTTGTAAAATGCTAATATAGATTTTTAAAAATGATTATTTTAGTTGTTTAATTAGTAAATATGAAGCATCTTGAGATTTTTTAAAGCATTTATACATTGAAAAATATCTTTTAAACAACAAAAATTCACAATCTTACTATAAATTTTATTTCCAAATTTCAACCAAAAACCATTTTATTTATTATTTAAATTAAATTAAATATTTCATAATAATCCATACTTCTTTTACGAACAACACAATAATTTTCACACATTTCAAAATTTCACCATATATTAAATATATATATATATATATAAAACCTATATTATTAAATTAAAATATATTAAGTATTTTGATGGCCCACATTTCATAATATACAAATAATTTATTAATTTTGATGTGTGCGCTTTTAATGGAGGCCAAAGCAGCGAAGCTTTCGGTTCGGCGAGATCAGTGATTCGTGAATAATCCTTGTGTGATCTCTTGCACCACAAACTAATTCTCTTAGCCTCCAAAATATCTCCAAATTCTGTACATTATGCGACAGTTTGTGCTGCTCACGGATTGACTTTCGTCCGTTTTTTTAAATTTGTTTTTCGATCCAAAATAAATGGTTGAAGAATTCTTGATTTTTGTGGAGATTTCGCAATGTGTTTAAACAATAATAATAAAGCAAATCTCATCACCAACTCCAATTTCCAAAGTTTTAATATTTAAAATCAATTTGCAACTAGTCACATCTATAACCTTTTCAAAACAATCCACAAGCCTATAAAAACGAATTTCCCGTGTGCTGCCCAAGGTTATCAAAACAACCCACAAGCCTACAAAACCGCCTTTAAAATCGGGTAGTTTACCAGGCGAACTTTGGTTACCTTGGCACACTGGATCTAATTATTCACGGTCTTCGAACTAATCAGGGGGCTGTGGACTAGTAAATGAATATAAGTGATGACACGGACCTGATGCCAAAATGATGATGTGAACAATATGACCGCTCTCTGATGTCAACAATCTAATGGAAGCAATCAATTATTATCCATCGAATAGAAAGTTAAAGACAAATGAATGGAAAAATTCAATTTCTTTTGAGTTTACATTTTTTATTAAATTAATTAGAATAATTTTTATTATTATATTTTTATTTGACAAGGGTGAAAATCTGTCTTTAGAAACAACTA